>JAJJWW010001251.1:0-211361 GCA_023531295.1 Papaver armeniacum | reverse complement strand
TTTAGGTTTACGTTTAATTTGAGTTCTATTTGACTTGACTTTTACTTGACTTTCTTTGAGTTCCATTTGACTTGACTTTGACTTGACTTCCATTTGACTTGAATTTGGATTGACTTCCATTTGACTTGACTTGACCTTGATGCGTCAGTTATTTCATATTTAGCCATTCGGGCATTTGACAAATCGAATCAATTTTTTTTATATTATAAATTAAATCGAGACTCACTGGTGAGGTTACGCCTCGTTACCCTCAAAATCGGTCATTATTTTGAGAGACACTACTAAGGGTCGTACAAAACAAATTACGCTTTATCAAAGACCCCAAAAGAGACGGTTACCACTGGTCGTATAACTCGTATATATGACTTGTCCTGACTGTCGCGGAACTTCTGTTTTCCACTAGTGTGGTTCCTTGCTTTTTTCCTGTTGCACTTAGAATGAAAGTATTTTGTGTTGTTATCTTGTTCTTGAATGAAAATATCTCTTGATTTACTGCTGGTAGAAATCATTACAATCTTATGCCACTTATTAAGATCATTGTTGATGGAGATAACTTGGTCTTGAGTGAAAAAAGTAGGAGGTTGAGCTTGAAGAACTTCCAATTATTTTTGGAGATCATCAACCTGCTTATTCACATTACCAAAATGTTCCCTATTCCATCTACATAAATCCTTTCTTCTTGCATTTTGTTTCTTGACAAGTTTGAAACTAGGTGAGCGAGAAAATTCATTTTTCATGCATTAGCAATAATGTTATAGCAAGAATCATCATTAAGCCAAGTAAGGAAAAATTTGAAAGGTTTCAATGAGTTGTTGATACTAGTGTCGAAAACAAGCATGATAGGACTATGATCACTTTTTCACCCGATTAAGATGGTAAAGTTTGGAATTGGAAAAATAAATGTTCCAGTCACTATTCCTTAAGGACATATCAATTCTAGATTGTTTATCTCCTATACCTAGATTATTATTGGTCCAAGTATAGTTTTTGCACTGTGGTAACCAAGATCAATAAGACCACTTTCTTGAACTAATTTGTTGACCCAACCATCTATAGAGGAAGAAGCACCACCCTACAGTTCTATCAAATGGAAGTTCAAGTCTCTGAACGATCCATGGCATTCTACTAGCTTTACTTTGGGTCTAGTGTGTAATTCCATTGCTCCTTTTTTATGATAATTGTTATGACCATACATAAAAGTGACAAGAATTTCACGGTTTACTAAGATCATAATGAACAATTACATTGAACATGTTATGACTGTCTCTACCAAATCACAAATAAACCCATTTTTTCGGAGCAATACTAAACCACAAGAGAGACCCATTTGGTTCATGTAAGCCATATTAGGTATTGATATTGTTTTGAAGTGGTTTACATTGGTGTTAGCTAATTTTGTTTCACACAGGAAAAAATGTATGGGTTTTGGGACCTTATAAGATCATTAGGTGATTCCTGGTAGAAGTATTTTAAAACCTTGAACATTCCAAGATATAATCTTCATGTTAATAGAAAAAGAAAAATAAGCTAAATCAAAGTAAAAGGTAAGAAGTGAAATGCAATGTCTAGGAGATACATGTTTCTCCACCGGTGCATTGATGGATTGTGCGATTTCCTTGATAGTCATTTGTGGTGCTTAAGAAATATCCAGTTGCTTTCCATTACCATGATTAGCAGATGATGAAGAAGTTTGTATCCGAATGTTACTTTGGCTAGTGGAATTTCTCACGACGTTTTCCTAGTCTCGCGGTCTCTTCAAGTGTATCTTCACCACTATTAGTGAAGCATTTCCAAACCCAATAAATATCCCAGCTTTTGGTGGAACAAAAGGAGCTTCCTTCATCATTTTCTTTTGACTATGTTGAGGTGCGGATCGACAAGATTTCTCGGACAACAATATTCTTTCTCAAAGATTTAGTGTTCCCAAAATAATGTGGTTTTTGATGTGCTATTCCAAAAACTTTGTTGCGGAAGCACAAGCCTTGTTTGAGTGTTTTAAAACAAAGAAGTTTGGGCATATCCTATGAGGTTGCTTTTCATAGTAAAATCGAATCCATTTTGTGTTACCTGCTGAGTTAACTGCTAAAATTCCTCTTCTCAATGGAGGTTGGAGATTGATTTTCACACAAACTTTCACAGATTTTCCTGGAGCTGGAATTGCATCCTTTGGTTTAATAACACGAACTTGTCCCATGATTTTCCCCATATCCTCAATGATCTTGACTTTCATAAGTTACGGTAGCGGACCTTTCAGGTTCAAGATTCCCAATCAAAATCCTTATAAATACAACTTTCCCAATAATGGTGAAGAAAGAGTTAGATACCCATCAATGCTCCATGGCCTTGTTATGAAAACCTTGTTGAGATTTGTCTAGTTCTTGAACTTGAAAACCATTGTGTTTGGGTCATTTTCGATAACTTTGACTTCATCGAAGTTGAAGAAAGTTCGAGTAAATTGAATCTGTTTCTCAACCCTCTTGTTGCTCATCTTCCCTTCAATGATAATTTTTCCAATGGCGGTTATCCCATTGACCTTTTTCCGCATCTTCTTCCTCAAATTCATAATGATGGACAATGGCTTGATACACTTTCTAGTTCGAGTGTTGCATTCTCGAAACTTTTCGCAAGATGCATGAGCGATTTCGGTTGGAACTTTCGCCATTTCTTTGATATTGATTGAACTGTTGTCTCCTCCAAAACAATGTTGTTGTTTATAAAGTTTTAGGTTTGTATAATAAGGGTTAGGGTAAAGAATAACTATACCATATTTTGACTGCTGGATACTCGGCATATAAGATATATTCAAGACGAGATATTTTGAAGTAACTATGGAAAGATGGATGAGATTGATTGATTTGCGAGAAGGGGGAACTGATTTTCAAATTTGTAACGGATTTTTCGGTGCGCTGGATGGTGAGTGCCATGTATTCTTTCTTTTTGAATTTGAAAACAATCGATGCTGAGGATCGTCGCTAACTCGGGAGTCGGCTTGAACTACAACCTTGGTAATGGAAATAATGGAGACATCTTCTTCTTCAACGAACTTATAAACAACCACAACAAACGCTAAAACTATCACAAACACAGAGACAAACGTCTGTGTGACAAACGTCGAATGGGAAACGCCATTTTTACTTGAAAATTACACAATCTATTAATACACAGTGAAGAAAGTAGATAGTTAGTAAGACATCGTAATTTTAAAAAACTTAAAGATTGAGTGAAAAAATCGAATACAAAACAAAGGATTTTAAAACAGAAATGAAAAGAGTTACATAAAGATTGGAAAAAACCAAATAAAAAACCTTGCATCTTTTAATACCCAAATAAGTACTCTTTTTTTCCAGTTTTAAAAAGAAACGAGATAGCATGTTTGTTATACCACTACAAGAAAACTAATGTATTGCAACATGTTCTTTGTACGGCAAGAACACGTATTTTGTGTTGCAATAGCTTTTTGCCACACAATTTTTTTTTGCCACACCGTGTGGAAAGAAATTATGTGACAAAAAGTTATTGCCACACCTAAGATGAGCTGCGACAATAGTTGTGTTTTTTTTCCGCACCCATTGGTGGAGCTAAAACATGAGGCAAAAGGTTTTCTTTTCTATTATTTTATTTTCAATTTTATTTTATTTTATTTAAAAAAAATGATTATCGTAATTAAAGGGTCAAAAATATATTTATTACCTTTTTTTTGTTCATAATAACAATAGTAATTAATTTGATTTTTATTAATTTTGAATCATCCGGTAAATCGAATACAGAAAAGAATAACGAGGATAAAATTCCCAGCTTGTTGATTTATTTATTTCATATACAAATTTAGTACACATATACTTCTATCTCAAATTTAGTACACATATACAAATTTTGACGCATACTTATTTAAATCAAGGTCATTTTTTTGAAAAATCTTTTTCTCTCTCCTAAAAATTTTCCCTCTCTGGCGAATTTTTTAGGGTTTTCAAATTTTTTCCATTTGTTTTGAGTCTTCTATCTCAATCATCTTGGTGATCTGAGATGGGGGAAAACGCTGATCCACCTCCTAAGAAAGTCTTGACCTATGTCGAAAAGGTGATGGGTACGAAACAGATGTCGTCTACTTCTTTTGATTTAACCAAACTACCAAACCCTACCGTTAAAGAGGGGGAAGCCAGCAGTTGTTATTCCCAAGATTTCTATGCGGAAGGTTGCAGTTATGGGATTTCGGTCTTATTGGTCGATTAGACCTAAAGGGTATTAACTTTCAAGATGTGAAGAACATTTTTGAACAACAAATGATTAGGTCAAGGCCGTGTTCATTTTGTACCCATGAATAGGGGTTTCTTTATCATTAAGTTACTATCGGAGGATAAAGATAAGCTTCTTAATGTGGAAGCTTGGTTTTTCGATCAACAAAAGTTGAACATCATGGAATGGTTTCCGGGTTTGATACGGACAAACACCAAACCTCCCATGCTAACGTGTGGGGTTAAGTTTCCAGGTTTTCCTATTGAATTTTGAATTGAAAAACCTTGTTATCTATAACTAAATCTCTTGGAACACCCATAGTGGTTGATAAACGTACTCTTGAACATGAGTATGGGAATTTTGCCTCTGTTTTAATTGATATAGACTTTCTTGAACACAACACCGATGCAATTCATGTTACAATGGGAGGGTTGGAATTCAGCAAGCTTATTGGTCATTCGACTTAGAATGTCGTAAGAAGACAAAGAACGATGTCAACAACTTACAGCTTCAGAGTTCCAATCAAGGACAAGACAAGAAGAGTACGGTGGTAAATTTTGTTCCAAATGATAACAATGGATGGCAAAAACTGGACTCGGGAGGAAGGGTAAGAATGCTCCAATCATTCCAGTTGTTCTGAAGTTAGATATAATTTGATTAGTGGAAGTCGGGGCGACGTTGTGCATGGCCAACATGTGACCGTAGCTCCGGTTAATTTTGTTGTTCCGATGACTTCTCCTGTTATGGTTAGTAATGTGGCAAACAATATTGAAGAGGGTGAAATTGCGTCAGTGATTGTTATTGATGTTGTTGACATACGACTTCAGGGATGAATTAACTAGGTCTGAAGCTGCTGCGAACTCTGCTTGAATTTGCAAGAACTAGGCTTAAGGTAGGCTGAGCGCGCAGTATTAGTTTCAACGGATCGGAGAGTGAGCTTGTTCAAACTAAGTCAATTACGGGTTACTGAAACGGGGGAGAGTAAGAATCCTGTAGTTTATAGGACTGTGGTTTCTTCTTCAAACACTCCTTTAACTCACATTTTATATACTAGGGAATGCGTGGTCTCTCCCAACCAATTTGAGGCTCTTAATGCTTTGAGTTACGCTTAGGTGATAGCATGGAAAAAATTTTGGACATTACTACAACGTCGGGCGGTTTGTCTAATCAAGTTCCTGTCATTGTTTCAAGATACCTTACATCTTCTATTCCTACACGGATTGTTTCTTGTAGTCGGCCTCTACCACGGGGTTAGCGTGAATTCTGCTTTGGGTGTGAAAAACAAGCCTTATGATAATATTTCTTTGGGTGGTAGAATTATATATGGTAAGAATGTTAAACAGGGAGAGGCTTTTCAAAAGAAAGACTCAGGAAGATCAGCACAACATGTTAAGGTAAATAGCCCCCAAAAATCTGGTTATTATTGCGTGTTCCTTTTTGGAATATCAATGGGATTGTGCGGGATGAAGCAAAACGTAAACTTAATGATTTAGTTAATTAAAGAGTTTAAGCCTGACATTATTGGCATTGCGGAACCTAGGGTGTTTGTTTCTTCTAGGTCCTTGCATCATTTTAAGATTGACGGTTTTCATAGTTCAATAATACATAATTCTACTGGATTCTTCAATTAGGAATTTGTGGGTTATGTGGTCTCTGAATTTTTCGAGCCAAAATGGTGTTAAATTGTTCACGGCATGCCATTATTATTTATGTGGATGGTGTTCATATCTCTTTGGTTCATGCTAGCTCTAATCGGTTACAAGGAGAAATCTTTGGCGACAACCGGATATGGGTTCTCAGCAAGTTCTGTGGCTAGTTATTGGAGACTTCAATTGTGTTCTGCGCAATGAGGAGAAAAAGGGTGGATCTACTCCAAGAGCTGCGGTTGTTAATGAATTTAGTGATTGGTTGGATGATAACGGTCTTTTCGAAGCTAAAGCTTTGGGTTGTAAGTTCACATGGTGTAATAAGCAATCGGGAGCTAGAAGAATTGTCAAGAAAACAGGATCGTGTGGTGATTAATGAATAATGGTTGAATCGTTTGAGAATTGGCGGTGTAAAGCTCTTCCTAGAGAAGTTTCCGACCATTCTCCTCTTATTGGTTATCCTTTTGTGAATACTAGGCCTCGTATAGCTCCTTTTCCGCGTTCACAAGATGTGGTTTTTGCATCCCGATTTTATGAGAATGGTTCAAGATAGTTGGGATGCTTTCAGTTGGTTGGATCTCCAGCTTTTATTTTTCCTCGAAGTTGAAACATTTGAAGATAGAGATGAAGTTGTGGAATCGGTTGGTGTTTGATAATGTGCATGTTCGGCTAAAGCAAGCTAATATCATACTTGAAGGGGCTATTAGAGTGATGGATGAAGATCCGTCAAATGTTCAAAAGCAAAATTTGATGAAGGATGCACAAGTAGAAGTTAATGATATTCGGATGCGATTAGCTACAATGCTTAAACAAAAATATAGGAATCAATGGTTGGTGGAAGGGACTAGTAACACTAATGTTTTTCACAACAGCATTCGTATGAGAAGGAGTAGTAATACTATTTCGGCGTTACGAGATGATACGGGGGATATTATTCTTGATTGTGATCAATTAAGTGACATGATTGTGAATTATTGTCAATCCAAATTTTAATGGGGATACTTGTTCGGTGAACTCTCTTTTGAGTTTGAACATGCGGTATCTCTGTTGAGGAGAGCGTTTTTATGGATCCATTACCTACATCGGAGGAGATTTATCGGGGATATTTTGATTTGGGTGTCGATAGTGCTCCGGTCCGGATGGGTTCTTTGGGTTTTTTTTTTATAGGCATTGTTGGGATATCATTTGTGAGGACCTGGTGAAGGCTATTTTGTTTTGTTGGTCAAATAAATTCATTCCTCATGGAGTGAATTCTAGCTTGCTTTTGCTTTTGCCCAAGGAAAGGGGTGCTAATATTCTTAGGAATTTTAGACCAATTGATCTTAGTAACTTGCAACAACTTCTCAATGCTGCCCAGCTTCCTGTCTCTCACGACGCTAACTTCCCAATTGTGCCAGCCTCCTGATTTGCGCAAAACTGCCAGATGCAAGGATTCCAAATCCTATTTATAAAAAAAGGTCAGACAAGCCTCCTCAATTCTCTTTACGATTTGTTGTTGATAATTTGTCACCATCTTATGCTTACCTCGCAACAAAGCTCCTGTTCCGAGCTAAGCAGGGGACTTAATGTTGATGGTGGTTTTTAAACAAAGGGTAAAATCGTAAAATCCCAAATAACCTAATGTCACCAGTGACACATTTATTAGGACATTCAATGCATGTAGTCAATAATTAATAGGGGGTATTTTTTCAAATAAGGGTTATAACGAACAAAACCCTAATTCCCCTCCGTGCCAATGGCAAATCATGCCAGCCACACCTAGCCCAAGCTAGCTGCGCCATGCCAAACACACTCTTCCTTGGCCCTAGCTATGCTAGTCACATCAAACGCGCCAAAGCATGCCAACCATGCTAGCCTCACCTCCGTGCCAATGGCAAATCATGCCAGCCACACCTAGCCTAAAGCTAGCCGCACCTCCGTGCCAATGGCAAATCATGCCAGCCACACCTAGCCTAAAGCTAGCCGCACCTCTATGCCAATGGCAAATCATGCCAGCCATACCAAACGCGCTGAAGCATGCCAAACATGCTAGCCGCACCTCCGTGCCAATGGAAAATCATGCCAGCCATACCTAGCCTAAAGCTAGACGCACCTCTATGCCAATGGCAAATCATGCCCGACCATACCAAACACGCCGAAGCATGCCAACCATGCTAGCCGCACCCCCGTGCTAATGGCAAATCATGCCAGCCACACTTAGACCGATCTAGTCGCGCCATGCCAAACACACTCTGCCTTGGCGCTAGCTACGCTGGTCACGCCACGCCAAGCCAAACACCCTTACCTTGGCCCTAGACGCGCCATGCCAAAGTAGCGCCTGGCTTGCAAACCATGCCACTTAGGCCAAATTGGCCACGCATGCCATTGGCACATGCCAACACGCATCGGTAGCTTTTCCTACCAGGGCGCGACCCAAATCGACCACGCATGCCATTGGCACATGCCAACACGCTCATTTGGTAGCTTTTCCTGCCCAGACGCGACCCAAATTGGTCACTCATGCCATTGGCACATGCTAACATGCTCGGCCGGGTAGCTTTTTCTACCAAGGCGCGACCAAATTGGCCACGCATGCCATTGGCACATGCCAACGCGCATCGTTTGGTAGCTTTTCCCACTGGGCGCAACCCAAATCGCCACGCATGCCATTGGCACATGCCAACACGCTCATTGGTAGCTTTTGCTACCAAGACGCGACCCAAATTGGCCATGCATGCCATTGGCACATGCCAACACGCTCGTGGTAGCTTTTTCCACCAAGGCGCGACCCAAATTGGCCACGCATGCCATTGGCACATGCCAACACGTTCGTTTGGTAGCTTTTCCTACCAAGACGCGACCCAAATTGGCCCACGGATGTCATTGGCACATGCCAACACGCTCGGGCCGGTATCTTTTCTTACTGACCACGGCCCTAATGGCCGAGCATGCCATTGGAACATGCCAACGCGCATCGGGCCGTGGCTTTTTCTACCAAGTGCGACCCAAATTGGCCACGCATGCCATTGGCACATGCCAACACGTTCACAGCTTTTCCTACCAAGACGCGACCCAAATTGGCCACGCATGTCATTGGCACATGCCAACACGCTCATTGGTAGCTTTTCTTACCGGACCACGGCCCTAATGGCCGAAAGCATGCCATTGGCACATGCCAACGCGTATCGCTAGTAGCTTTTCCCACCAGTGGCGCGACCCAAGTTGGCCACGCACGCCATTGGCACATGCCAACACGCACGTCGGTAGCTTTTCCCCGCCAGGGCGCGACCCAAGTTGGCCACGCACGCCATTGGCACATTCCAACACGCATCGGGCCGGTAGCTTTTCTTACCAGGCCACGACCCTAATGGCCGAGCATGCCATTGGCACATGCCAACACGCATCGCCGGTAGCTTTTCCCACTGGGCGCGACCCAAGTTGCCACGCACGCCACCGGCACATGCCAACACGCATCGGTAGCTTTCTTACCAGGACATAGCCCTAATGGCCATGCGTGCCATTGACACATGCCAAACGCACACGCCGGTGGCCTAACTTGCAAACCGTGCAACCTACCACCAAGGCATTCGCACATGCCATTGGCACATGCCAAACACACACGGTAGCCTAACTTGCAAACCGTGCAACCTACCACCAAGGCATTCCACACATACCATTGGAACATGCCACACACGCCACTAGCAGCTACGGCATTACCACTTGCACTCAAGGTGCAACCCGCAACAAAGGCATTCCACACATGCCAATGGAACATGCCACACGCGCCACTAGCGGCGCCATTTGCACTCGAGATGCAACCAACACTCGAGACATCAACACAACCCCAGGGAATGCTTTCCCGGGGTTTTGGTTTGGCGGTCACGACTACAACGTACACTACGCTCACATTAAGAAAGCGTGAAAAGGAATAAAGCGGTCAAATAAATGAGGAAATAATGGTGAAAACGTTTTCACCCATAAGCACCATGCGGTTACCACCTCCTCCCATTATTTCACCCTTTACTCTCTTTCCTTCATGAGGCCGAGTACGTTTCAATCTCGACTTGTATAAATAGGTCTTACTATTTCCACCGGACAACAAGTCTCGATCGGGAAAAATACAATACTCTCGTAAAAGGGAAACTTTGCAAGCTATCAAAAAGCTTTCATCTCTTGCAAGCTTCCTAAAGCTTTCACTTTCCGATACAAGTCGAGACACTACTCTCCCAATTATTAAAACCTCAACACCTTTCTTTGCTTCCCTCCCCAAATCAACCCTTCTCCTCCACTTTGTGGACCGAAGCAAGTCCGGAACGACCATTTCTTGGTTTAGGCCTACTTGTGCAGATTGATCTCTCGAATCTATAAAGTGCTCACGTGCAAAAGACATTTGTTTAGGGTTTAAACCAGTTTCTCACTCACCCACCGAATTTACCGAAATCGACGGAAACGATTTTCACCTATAAACACCTGCATACTATATAGAGAAGATCTATTTCAAAACACTTTTCCTATTAATTACCAAAATATTCATCCACTCTGATTATCCGTATGATAGAAACATGGTTCTTAATAGGAATTGCATCCAAGTGCATTATTAAACAACAATGATCTACTAAGTAGAATCCACGATACTGTTACAGTCAATTCGTGCATTAACGACTCTTTTTGATCAGGCTCCTTCAAAACAAAAAAAACAAACGCAAATCAGTGATCAGCAAACATTAAGTAGAAGAAAAAAAAACACGGAAAAATATGGTAGAAGAAAGAGGCAACGTGCAAACAATGGCTTGACCTTTTCTCGAGTGATTTATTATATTGAGACCAAACCCTCAAACTTTATCAACTTAGTTTTGGAAACAATATTAATCAATATCCTAAAATTTCTACAGTTTTTATTATATTATTCGATAACACACTATTTTTTGATACCTATATTATTTGTTGTAATATTTTGTCCAGTAATTCCCTTAATTATCGATCAAAAAAGATATTTTTTTCCAGAGAATATTACATGTCCAGGAATAAAATTAATGTTTCTATGTTTTTACTTTTGCACCATATGGTGAGAGCAAATATAAAAAAATATTTTAGATTATCGTCTCTTTTTGTTTGTTATGGAATGTTTTTTTTTCCAATAATTTTAGTATACAAAATTTGGGGCATATCAAAATATAACAAAATTAAAATCCATCTTATTTAATTATTTTTTTATTTTATATCTATTTTGTTTTAATTATGGAACTAATAAAATTAAGAAAAGTAACGTGAAATGATGTTTACTATCATTATTTGTTTGCTTGATTTTTTATATTCTAATCAATATTTGCTCCCATTTTTTTTCTATTTCAAATTTTAATGATTTGTAATTTTTTTGTATGCAAACAGGATCAACAATAAAGTTGTTCGCAAGAGAGACATATTATACGATCGAAAGGTTAGTACCCATGATTAATTTAATTTTTTTAAGTTTTCATCATTCAAAGTGTAATCACCGTGAATAACTTATTCGTTACCCGTAGGTTGGATTTTATTTTTTTAAGGGTAATAGTAGCTGGAGTTGGACATTGGACATTGGATTTTTTTTTTTTTGATTCATATGATTGATCCAATTTTATGATGATATCATGATGCACATTGCATATTTAATTTTATCATGAAACCGTTTTTATTTTAGAAATGTTGAAATTTTTTATATTTGTTTAGTTATGTTTCCTAGATTAATAAGATCTAGTAATTTTAGGTAATTATTTTCAGAAATGTGATTGGCTAAATAATATTTCGTGGACCCAAAAAATTCTCATGAAGTTCTATTGGCTGAAATTTAGAATGGTGGGGCCAAAATCAACCAGAAGCTCCGATTAACCACGTCGCTCGAAAAAATTCTGTTTTTATATAAAGAATAAAGAATATATAGAGAACACAAACTTGGTCACCAAGTATTAGTCTCCAACTGGGAAACTAAACTCATTCCTTATATATTTCTTACTCCAATTAGGAAATCCACCTCCATGTGGAAACGGACATAAAATAGGAAACCCACGGTTTTTCTAACAACTTGTCCTTCACCTGTTCTTATATTTAAGTCCCATCTGTCTCCTGTAAGAGAAGCGAGAGACACTAACACTTAATGAAGGAAGTACTTTGCTTACCGACAACTAACTATTCTAACAGGAAGAGAAGAGAGTCCATGAAAACAATAAAAATATTTTTAGCTGCTCAAAGATTTAAACCTAATTAATACACAATAATAAATTTGTAATGTTGGGCATTGCCGCATTGTACATGTTTACTGAATTACATCTAGTCGACGGAAATCAGCAAAATGCTAAATACAATTGCTTACCTGGTTTTAAGCGTGCACAAGTTATTTAAATACGACGGAAATCAGCAAAATGCTAACACAAAAAATTACTCCCTCCGTCCCACATATATAGGCGGAGAGAGACAATTCTCTTAGATTAAGAAAATTGCATAGAATTCATAATTTTATATGTTTTTTCTTGTTTTGCCCTTCGTCTTATCTCCAACACAATTACCTATGTACAATAAATATGGGTATATGTGAAAAAATTCATCTTGAAAAGCAAAGTCCGCCTATTTAGTGGGACAAACAAAAACCAAAATTCCGCCTATATATATGGGACGGAGGGAGTATTTAAATACAACGGAAATCAGCAAATTGCTTAACCTGGTTTTAAGCGTGCACCCATTATTT
This sequence comes from Papaver armeniacum, assembly GCA_023531295.1. NCBI lineage: Eukaryota > Viridiplantae > Streptophyta > Magnoliopsida > Ranunculales > Papaveraceae > Papaver > Papaver armeniacum. The sequence goes on along the minus strand of JAJJWW010001251.1, from coordinate 198,785 downwards.
AAATAAAGTGCACTAGGTCTTATCTGTGTACAATCTAATGATTCAAATAGTTTCAGAGTTCAGTAGTCTCCGACTCTTTGTTCCTACAGTACGCTGAATCCATGATGAGTGGATAAAGATCAACAGCAGATGTTGATGACTCTGAGCATGAAACATCTTTTGATATATTCTGTGTTTCGCTATGGTCAGCCTTTGATTGGTCATAACTCTTCTGTTCATGATAGTCTGCAATAGCTTTGGATTTCAAATCATTGTTGGACTCAATTCTTGGATTCAAAACAAGTTTTCCGATAGAAGTTACACCTTCAAGCATGCTGACTACCGATGACATCTTAGGCCGTAGTATTGGAGAAGTGTTAGTGCATGCGAGAGCAATTTTAAGCCCCAGTACAACCTCTTCTTCACTATAGGAATTCAACGTTGGATCAACTAACTCCATCAAATTCCCGTTCTCTTGTAGGGTTAAAGCCTGAAGTCAAATAGTATATTTGTCAATAAAGTGGGTTACATGATTCAGCCTTTAAGAAATCAATTCAAATCTGCTTTTACTAGATAACAACAAAGCAAGTAGAACTTAAGAAGGTTTTATTACCCAATCAAGAAGGTAAGCACGCTCTGTTTCTGTTGTCATGTAACTATTAGACTTCCCACTGATAATTTCTAATGCAACAACTCCATAACTGTAAACGTCTGCTTTATCTGTTAGATGTCCTCTCAATACATACTCTGGTGCCATGTAGCCACTGAAAAGTCAAGATTTCAGTTTAGCAATCGAAATTCAAATGAAGATTCAAAGAAAGGATGAACTATATACTAGCCCAGAAGTTCAAAGGAATAAATCAGTATGTTGAAAGACGGAGAAATGAAGGTATGCTTATATCTTACCGAGTACCTGCAACTCGAGTGCTAATATGGGTGTTTTCCTCCTCGTCAAGTTTTGCCAAACCAAAGTCAGAAATCTTTGGGTTCAGATCCTTGTCAAGAAGTATATTGGTAGCTTTGATGTCTCTATGAACAATTTTCAGTCTTGATTCTTCATGCAAATAAGTTAGGCCTCTGGCCACACCCAAACAAATCTGGTGCCTTGTTGGCCAATCAAGCTTCAATTGGACAACTTCTTCACCTATAATGAAATATACAACCAGCCTATGCTTCAGAATTCAGATACGCTTTACATTTTATATATATTAAGGCAGCAAACAAAAGATGGAATTTTTTTTTTTTTTTTAGATTAAAGAAAACAAAAGATGGAAAAACTGACCAAACAAAGCACGGGCAAGGCTATTATTTTCCATGTATTCATAAATTAAAAGAAGCTGATTTCCTTCGATACAACATCCATAAAGCCTTGCAAGGTTAGGGGTGCTGAAGGAGGAAATCATTCCAATCTCATTTATAAATTCACGGTTTCCTTGTTTGGACTTGGATGATAGTTGTTTCACAGCAATTATAGTACCATCTAAAAGATGGCCCTGCATTTGAACATGAATGTAAAGTTTTGATTATATCATACATTTTAACCCATACTGATACACACTGGTACGAAGACAATGGAGTTCTACCGATGCTTTTGGTGTCATACCTTATAAACAGGTCCAAAACCACCTTCACCAATCTTGTTTTCAGCAGCAAAGTTGTTTGTGGCAGCTTTTATTTGCCTCAATGTGAAAGAACTAGTGTCTAGATCCAAACCTCTCAGATCTGTTACAAAATAAGCGGCATGCATGTTCTTAGACTTTTAGAAACTGTCTTTCTTACTTGGGATGCTAAATAACAAAACAGGACATCCAAAATTAATCTTTGAAATTTCATGTAAGATCCCACCCAAACAAGTGCAACTTGGACTTCCGAAAAAATGCAATTGTAAAATTTAATTTCGAGATGCTAATTTCTTTTAGGAATAAGCTTGCGGTCTAGTTGGGGATAAAAATTCACCCTTATCAGGATCATGTCAAGTTATGTCTCAGAACAAAAAAGTTAGGTTTGACTAGGGTAAAATAGTAGACATTTTCAGGACCATCGAACTAGGCTTAGGACCACAAACTTAGGTGTCTGGGCAAAGACTTACCTTGATGATTATCATTTTTACTCCCTAAATATCCCTTCCACCAGAAAGCAGCCACAATAAGGAAGACAAGGCATGCTACAGAAGCGGCAACTAATCCCACCACAATTCCAACAGATATTTTCTTTCCGGGAGGTACAACATCTAAAAACAGAAAACAAATCATATGATATAAATGCAAATCAGTATTGTTAACCACCACAGCGAGTGGTGGGCTTTTTTTTATGGCAACAATAAGTAAGAGGGTGCAAACATAAAATCAAAACGAAGTACCAGGATTTATTACTGAGATAGCTGAAACAAGAGGACCATAGTGTGCATTAGTAGGCATCCTTTGTGTGCCTTTGCCAGCCCAACTGAAACGAATTTCCAAGGTATTACTAGTTACAACTGCAGTGAAATTTTTAATCACTGCCTTACGAGCCCCACCTGCTGCTTTTGCAATATCAAAATCTTTCAACTCTAGTTTTCCCTTCAATAAAAGTCAAGAAGTCAAATAAAGAATTTCACAAGTTAATCTAACGAACCAAAACTTCTCAAAGTGTTGGCGGTTTGTTACCTGAATGTAGACATCGAATACACGCCGCCCTAGACTTTCATATGATTCATCATTTTGGAATAATATCTCAGCGAAGTGCAGTTTCACCGAATAATTCCCATTAATTAAACAATACCCGTAATAAGTTAGAGAGAGGGGAGAAAGGCGCGCTTTCAGGTATAATTCTGAGTCGATCATCGACAGTGAATTATTCCCTTGAAGTTCAATTGTATAATCATTAATACCCCTGTTGACCTGGAAATCGCCAGTGCTGCTAACGGCCCAATAGTTAGAAGGATTTTGGTAAAACTTTGAAGCACCATCTGCACCCTGATCGGCATCATATTTTGTTTTATCATTCCCAATAATTTCTCTTCCACCACAATTTATATGGAACGAGTAACGATCTGGAAAAGTGTATAAGGCCTCTGATAACATTAGTACTCAGTATACGATCAAAATCTTCAGGAGAAAACAAGATCTTATGTCTTTCAAGGAAAGAGACATAGACTTACCTGGTTTACAATGAAGAAGGCTCTTCATGCATGGAGGTATGCCAGTCCTTCATCCATACAATGAGGAGACAGCATGCCAGGATAGCGAGATCAGTTCTTTGAAAAAATTAAAATACATCTTTCAAGGTAATATTGCCGAAAATTTCTACAAAAACTTTTGTTGAATACTTACGAGTTGTTCCTCATTGAAGAGCTTCCAAATAAATTTCTGTATAAAGAAAGGAAGCAAAATACGGTACATATTAAAATTAATAATATGGATTCTTTAACTTGGTACCAAATGGGTGACACGAATCTTACATATTCGTGTTCAGTTGACAACCGTCGGAGTTCTTCAATGTAAAATTGTTGTATGAAAGATCACTAAATGCGAACAGTGCAATATATCAGGAATAAATAATAGTAAAATCTTGTATTTGCAAAATAAGTTGTTATTTAACGGTATGAGAAAGTAATTGAAGCATGAACCAAATTGCATGTCAAACTACTATGTTCAACAGAGGTTAAATTCATAAATTTTTTGTTTCAGGTTTGTCGTTAAGAGTAATACTGGCACGCAGCTTAGTGATCTCAAAAACAGGTTCACTAACAGGCAAAGAGCAGTATAGTGTACTCAATAGTGTAAAATAAGTAATCAGATGGCACAACGGATATCTAAACCTGGGTTATACAACTAAAAATACACATAAACAGCATGATGTGCGGCACTTAACATAATCTAAGGATGTGAAACGTACATGTTGTTTACACTTCTAGTACGCATCCAACTTGGTATAAACCCAGTTAGCAAGTTTCCAGTTAAGTACCTTGTCAAAATTCAATTAATTGATTATCATTAATCAACTGAGAGCAGTGTCACTACAACAAACAGGCGCTTTTGTGACATTCTATCTGCAACATTATAAAAAGTGTCAAAAAAAATATTCAATGTGACGTATTATATGTCGCATATATATTGTGTTAGGCAGGTACCAAGATATTGTGAACATATTATTTTACCACACCTGTATTAATGTCACAAATAAAAATTAAGTTAAATTAAGTGTTAAAGATAAACGAATGGTGTTCTCAACATTTTAGATGTGTAAAAAATAATCCTCTCTAGGAATATTTAGTTAATATAAAATTCTCTTTCATAGACACGTATTAGATCTGTCACAAGAAGAGTTTGAATATTACACGTTTACTATTTATTTTTTCTTTTTGGTGGTGTGGTTAACAACTTTTTTTCCATAAAAAGATTTGGTCAAGTAACCACCCACTAATCCTTATCGTGCAAATCAAAGAAAAAGAAAAAAAAAAAAAAAAAAAAACATAAACATAACCGCCTAGAATATTTGTTCCCATATTTTTATTTTTATTTTGAGAAAGAAATTTATGGCTTTCCATATTTGAGTAACCTTAATATTTCCCCCAATATTTTTAGCCCCTTTTCTTATCTGTTTCCTTCCTCTTCACCGATCGACATCAAGCCGCCACCACCACCAATAAATCTTGTTTAACCTCTTTAGAATCACAGTAGTCTCCCCAATTTTTTGTTGTTTCAATTTTCTATTTCTTGTACGGGTAATCTAATTCGAAAAACATTCCATGGAGAAGCTGGACAAGGTAAGTTAATGAAATGATCGCAAAACCTTTTATTATTTTTTGAGGATGTTTTCTTTTTTCTATTTTGATTTAGTTTCTCTCCTACCTAAATTTCTTTAGATTTTGGAGATTTTTCCTTTAAATATAATCAACAATAAGGAGATGAGACATAAAATAGTTTCAAGCGTCTTAAATTGAAGATCTAATCGACGTTCCAATTGGTATTCCTTCTATCTATTACTTTAAATCTATCAACATTATTACTGATTTGTATATGATGGGCATTGTTTTTTCTTTTTCGGTGTGTATGTGAATTCCTTTGGCAGGTAAACAGGACAAACTAATCTTTCAAGAGAAGAACATATTTGCAACTCAAAGAACCAATTCAAGGTCCAGAAAAAGAACAACAACTATGAGGATGTTATTTAAATTTGGTCGCCAAAAGCTAATACGCTTTGTTGTTTAGAGAATGCAATTTAGATCTAAAATGTATGAAAATTTTGTTCAAAGATCTTTATGGTTGAATTGATATTCCTTTCTCAATGGGTATTGTAATTTATTTATTCTTCTATAAGAATTTTGTAATTTTTGATTACCAGAAAATATATGATCATTTTTACTCATTCATGTTCATTTATTTTCAATAGCATCTGCCCAGATTGCATAGATTCATTCTTTTATGACTTGTGAGCTCTAAATGCGATTATATTTCAGAATAACGTCGTATAAAAAGTTTATGTAATCTGCACAACAAATAAATATTTTGTTAATAAAAACGAAAAAATAATTCGAAAATAAATAAATATTTTTATTTTTATTAATAAAATGGAAAAAACCTGCTGATGTGGCACATAAATAATTTGTGACGCAAAACTATGTGTTACAAAAATCCCACAGCATAAGCGACGCTTTTAGCGTCGGTCAGATTATTTGCAACACCTCTTTTTATAACGCATTGACCGACAGCAAAAAAGCGTCACATAAATATATTTGTGACGTAAAATCAAATATTTGTGACAATATTTTTCATTGAAAAAACCATGTTTTGTTGTATTAAACAAAAGTATCATATCCCCCAAATATTGGTGAGAAGAATTATAGATCAAATTAAATCTCTTACATATATTGTACCCTAAAAAGGTCAGCAAAGGTGCTTGGAATTTCTCCCGAAAGGTTGTTAAAGCTCAGGTCTCTGATAAGAAGCGGCGTTACAATGGTAATTAGGGTTTTGCCAGTAAAAATTATCGTCTGACCAAGCTTTTTAACTCCTTTTATTCATAATTTCTGTTTTTTGTTTAAGTACCAAGCTTGTAGAAATTACCGAAAGTCTTGTTGTGACTAAGGCCTACACACATCCATGTGTGTCTAAAACCAGAATAATATTAACAATAACCAAAATCAATATGTTAACTCCAGTTCCCTAGTTGTCGTTGGTTAAATCAATATTATATCTAACGAACGTTTGTATGCTTGGACCAAACATAGTACTCATTGTGAAAAACTGAAATAGTCATGCAGATTTATTTATTTTTAAAAGGATAGAATTCATAAGTCCAAACAGAGCGGCTGAGAATCTGAGATAGCCCCATACGAGTGAAAACAGAGTGGATAGTTAAGTAATATTTACAGGAACTTAAGTAAAAATAAACTAAAAATGAGTTATTACGAAAATATCATTTTTATAAATTAAAAATAAAAATTTACAAACTTAATATCAAATTGTTACTTTTTATATGTTGTCTAGATGGTTTTCAAACGCTTTAATTTAGTTTGTAAGTGTATCAAAAACGATTTAAATTGAAATGAAAAATTACAATAAAGACGCACCTAATAGGATAATTAGAGTGTTGCACTGCTAACATGCAAAGCACGTTATCACTACTTGTAAAAATAAAATTTGAACTTACAAGTGCCTAAGTGATTTCATGCTGCCAAGATAGTCAGGTAGTGTTCCATTAATATTACAACTCCTCAGTACACTGATCACAACAAAATAAAAGTAAGTTCAAATAACAAGAATAAAAAGAAACAAGGAAAAATAACTATAAAAAAATAAAGAAGTATATGTACAAATGTTCAACTCACAGTCTCTCGCAGCCTTTCAAGTTATTAAGTGGGGGAAAGAACCTTCTTTACCATTTAAGTCACTGATTTTCCTACATAAAGACGTTCCATAAGATATATACAACAACCCCAAAAGTAGTAGCGCAAAGACAGTCTAAAATATATAGAGATCTTCCAGGATCACACAGATGGGTAGTTTTCAAGATGATAGTAAAGCAGCATTATTTGATGCATGAACTATTCCCGGTAAAGCAGGATAGCATATTGAAAAAAGTTTGATTAAATAACTAACAAGATTTTCATTTTTTCCGTACGAGATTTCGGATGGAACTGGCCCTTCCAAACCGCTTGCTTGAATTTCTCTGCAAATATTAAACAAATTATAAGTATCCGAACGGGAAGAATACTTTATAATGATTTGCACAACTCAGAAGGTTAAAAATCCTACAGCCTTTCCAGGTTCGTCCAATTCTTTATAAAGTCAGGTATCTTTCCATTAAACCGATTATCACTTATCCAAATTGCATCAAATTATAAAAGCTTTATTTTCTTATTTCGATTGGAACTATTTAAAGAGTTGCTCATTCAATACTAAAACTTATAATTCCTTATAATCTTACACGTCTCAAGTTAGTTAGCTTAGAAAATGTCTCCTGAATTCCCCAATAAAATTGTTCGACATAATCCGTCTACAATTACGAAGAGCAATAATCAAGTTATTTGTCATTCGTAAAAATAAATCCTCATTGATAAAAATAAAGATAAATCCTCTAACCTATGTATAATAATTCAGTTATTACAAGAAACAAAAAGACAAAAACATTTAGCACACCCAAAAATAAAAAAACTTACATGCTATTTATGCCCAATATCTCCAAGCTTTGGAGGAAAAACCCCGTGAATCGGTTAAAGTTCACCCGTCTAATATTTGAGATTTAGAGATTAGTTTCAAATCAAATAAGACTAGAAAAATCATGAACGATATATATGACAATAGGGTGTTAACGAGGCAGCTTACAGTATTTTAAGAGTAGAGATGTTTCCTATCTCTTCAGGGAATTGGCCGGATATTCGGTTCCCAGTGAGGATGCTGCATTGGTTTGTTTAAATTTCTAATAAGATTAGAAAAATATAATCGAGTTGCAAACAAACTACACAAGTAACACAATGAAATAAAAAGGTTCTTACACGTTTTCCAATTTCTCCATCATACCCCATACTTTAGAACCGTACCGTTAAGGTAGTTACGACTAAGGTCATCATGAAGAGTTTAATCAATTTATAAAATAGGAACACTAACTTTGTTTTATTTAAGACAATTCATTAAAAAAATAAAATACAAGATGAAGTCTTACAAAGATTTCCGGAGTACGGAAGCTTAACTAGCTCTGGTGGTAAAACGCCGGGTAGGTTCTCTTCCTGAAGCCCTCTACACAACCCCCAAAGATATAAGTTGCATTTTCACAAGTGATAGAAGAATCAAATTAGTAAATGACCAGACGAATGTGGATCTGTTAGAATGTTTAGGGTAATTGGATAAATCTTTGAGATGTTTGGTTATCATTTGAGTTTTTGATTTGGATGAATGATTTTAGATTTTGGGTTCTGGATAACTTCTCTTGGGGAGTTGAGTTTCATGAGACGTGTTAGAACGGGAAATACAGATGTGGTCACAATTCGCCTCATGGAAGCGATGGCCAATGATTTGGCTGCAGCAACCAGCAGGGATAGGTGTTTGGGCTGGGATTTCCTATTGATTGGTTTCACAAGAACCACTTGATTGAGTGTAATTTAACATGGACATTCCATAATTCTAGTTCAGGAACCACTTTAGGCAATCCAGTAGAAATTGCAGGTCCTCGATAGCAGGGTCAGAGCAATCCCTGTGGAGGGGTATTTTTCTTGGTTTGACCACATTATAGCAAAGAGCATTATGGTAGAACTTTAGGAAGCTAAGCCATGGTAATTATATGGTTCTGCAAATGCGTAGCACGGAGTAGCCAAGACTTGGCTTGGCTCGCAAAACCTGAGTTTCTGTAAAGTATTTGATTAATTTTTGACCGCTTCTAAGTTCCAGTAAGTGGCGGAGTCAGGGGTTAAAACACTTTGATGTAATAATAAAACTCATACTGTGAGACATATTGCATAATCTTTTGTATTTATTTTCGTATGTATTAGTTCTCTGTAGTGGTTTTGGGATCCCTTTTAAAACCCAGCTTAATCTCCAAAAAAATAAAATAATAAAACTCATATTGTTTATGAAAATTCATACACAAACTTAAAAATTTATACCTAGACTCACAGTGCTTACCAAGATTTTGTACAATGTACCTAGTTCAATTATGTAAAAGAAGCTTCTCATCCATCCCATTTGTTCAATTAGCAACGACATTCCTTAATTATTGTTCAACTTAAAGTTGTAGCAGATGACATAATCTTATTAGTTACTCCCTTCGTCCTGGATTACTTGTCAAAATAGTTTTGCAAAATTTTGAAAGAAATATGAATTAACTACCATCCATCTTCCAAATTACCTGTTTAATATACTAGTTTTCATGTCTTTTTTTTTTCTTGATAATTTGAAAATTTTAATGGGAAATATGGGAATTTTTTAGTACACTTTGACAAAAAACCCCTATTTTGGCAAATACTAAATATACATAAGTTGCTATTTAGACCAAAGCTCACCATACATCCAAGCATCACATGGTGTTTTCACATCTCGTTTTTTTTATGTTTCAATTTTAGATCTTGTACTATTTGTATTGTCACATTTATTGATGTAATTGATTAATGTAATTCTTCAAACGTCAATTCAAATGAGTTAATCTAATAAATAAAATTTAGGGGCTTTCTGAAGTCCTTGTTTCCATCGAAAAAGAAAAAAAAAATTGTGGCCAAGCAAAGACTGACCACAGTGCTTGCTCTTATAAGTTAAAAATTAGGGTTCATAATTTTATAATTTCGCGTCAGTTTATTATCACGTGCACAAACATAAACTTTGAACCTTTTTTATTTTTGAATTTTTCCCTAACAATATAGAAACATAGCAACAGGTTTTAATATCTATCATTGGATTTGGTCATATCATGGACTAACCACCTTTCTGAAAAATGATATTATGAAGTTCACCATTTATTTATGCCAAACAGATAGCTCATGGACTAAAAGTCATCTTTAGCCCTTTCACTTGGAGATGATATAGTCTAAATTTGTGTACCCCTTCGAAACCGGATTACATGTTCCTTCCACCTTATTGGTTTACTTTAGTATGTTTGGTTTCCTATAAGTGGTTTTATTTTTTTATTTTTTTATTTAAAATTCGTTGGAAATGCGTATCCCGGTCCACCGTATTGGTTTACTTTAGTATATTTGATTTCCTATAAGTGGTTTAAATTTTTATTGTTTTATTTAAAATTCGTTGGAAATAAACAAAAATACCGAAAGGTTGCACCCGGGTTTTTAAATTTCCATTAACTACTCGATCTTTTTTACTCCCTCCGTTCCATTTTACTTGCTTTTTTAGGGTTTCTTTGGTGTTCCAAATTAGATGATAGTTTTAGTTTTTTTCCCCAGTTTTCACTAATCTACCCTTGCTTTGGAATCACACCAGAGAATTAATTCTCATGGTAATCAACACAAAAAAAATTACTCTAACTTTTAAATATACCCCATGGAGGATATATACTCAATCTTGTACATCCCAAGTACATTACTATGGGATTGATAAGTTTCCCTATATTCTAGAAACACAAAACTAGGTTATTTAACTTTTAAGTAGGAATTAATATGGGTATTATTGGAAAGATTTTACTCTCTTTGATATTTCTGAATATCCGTGAAAAACTCTACAACGTCAAGTAAATCGGAACGGAGGGAGTATTATCTTCCCATTGTATTTTCTCGTTTTTCCAAATTGGGACCTGTTGAATCTTCCTAAAGAATTGCAATTTGTAAATAAAACTTGTTAGGGTTTCCCTTCATTTTCGAGAACTGTATTGAGTTACATAGTTAATTGCCATTAGTTGATTGATCTCAATCTTGCCAATTTAGACCAATAGTTATAGGTTTTGTGGACGCTCATGTACAAATTTGTATGGTGGAGGTCTTGGTATTAGGAGTGGAGTAAAAATGAATCCGAGGAGAGCAAAAATCGTATTTGACTTGCTAATCATAATCTAGTCAATACATCACTCTAACTCGTACAAATCTACCCTTGCTAAGTAGTACTCCCTCCGTCTCTAAAAGATAGGCAGGTTTGTGTGTAAATTTACACACAAACCTGCCTATCTTTTAGAGACGGAGAGAGTAGTACACTCATTGATCAAACAAATCACGCCTAGTATCAAGGCCCTCGCGTCCGCCATTAACATCACCACCAACACCATAAAGACCAGCTAATCATCATCAAATACCTAAATCATAGGAACAAAATATGCATCGAGATTAACCCCGATATCCATAAATCCATTGGGAATCTGATGTTTACATCTTAGTAGCCAGGAGCGGGAACGGGGACGGAAACGCGAATCGTAAAATTTTCAAAAAATGAAGTTCGGGGAACAAATTGGGAACGTCAATTACAATTTTTTAGAAATATTAGTTATATTACTTATTTTCCAATTTTGTAACCAAGAGATACGACATAAACATTAAATATTTAGAAAATGTTAATCATGTTTGAGAATATATCTCATTCATCGACCTTTTTTTTTTTTTTTTTTGCCTCTTGTGTTTGTTACGTGCACTCGAACTCTAATCCGTGTGCTTGTGCTTCCGCTCTTGTGAACTTATGTGGAGGTGTTGGTGTACGGGAGGATGGAGGGATAAGAACTGGTGTTGGTTGTACAATCTAAAATTCAGTGAATTAGCCTTATATAGATCTTTCATGTCTGTTTAGTTTCTAGGTCTAAATTGATAATAAAAAAGACAAATTACTTACTGATTACAAGAAATTGAATGTTGAAATTGGTGTTTCATGTTGGAATTGGGTGAGGGAATTAAGTTTCTTGTTAGAATTTGTCGAAATTTGAAATCACACGACTCTAAATGGTTGGTTGCGCGTTTTTTGCATGCCAGGAGCGCGATCCTAACGGGAATCTCACTTGGGAACGTAAATTGCGAATTTCAGGGAGATACGGGATGACTGTTGACGTTCCTGGCTACTAAGGTTTACATTTTCATTTAGATGACTTAAGAGGAAAAACTAGTTGAATGATTAGATGTCTTAGACCGATTCATTAGTTTAGATTAAAGAGACAATAGAAAAGGAAAAAGCAAAAATAAAAACTTGGATGGCGATTGATTAATTTGTTTCTCCATGTCACCGTATAACATAACTTGAATGGCAGGGATACAAATCAAACGAATTATCTTATTATCTCATATATCTATACCTATCCAAGTCCAAAAAATATCCATAATACATTGCGACTAAAAGAACTCATGTCGATCCATATACTAATTAATGGTGGAACCTGTTTTCTTAAAACAAATTCGCTTTAATCCTGGTTTGGATGGTGGGAAGATGCGTGTGATATTTGTATGGTTAGCTTAATAGGAATAGTTTGGTACATGTATGAAAGTTTAATTGACTAGGTCCTAGTCAAGTGAGTCAAATACACTTTTTGCTCCCCTCAGATCAATTTTTGCTCTCCCTCTAACAAAATTTTTAGATCAATAGTTGTAGGTTTTGTGGATGATGATGTACAAATTTGTATGGTGGAGGTCTTAGTATTAGGGGTGGAGTCAGCCCATTGCAAGGATGTACACTTGCACCTCTGGCCAGCTTGCTCCAAAACCCATTTTAGGCCCTTGAATATTTATTTATTTTTATATGCAAGTGTTTTTATTGTACCCTAAATTTTTTGTTTGCACCCATAGTTGTTCCCATGATTTTTGGCTCCGCCCCGGTAATTTATGGTAATGTGGTCATGGATGGACTGTTGAAATTAGGCGTTCAATAGAAGCCGAAATCATGGACAATAAGATTGGATTTTAAATTTAAATCATGGAGAATAAGATTGAATTAAGTATTTGCAATGCTTCAACAATTCTTTTTTGTTTTTGTTTTGCAAGGTGGGATGGTTGCCAATTTACGACTTTAGGTGGGCGGTTCATATCCAGTCCCTAATTACATGAGCTACTTGTAGACGTGCACAAATTTTAAGGTAAGGAGGAAAGTTGAGTATATTTAAGTATTTTTACAATTATACCCTTATGGGCAATAATTAGAAACGATTTATCTCTCTTAAACTATACCACCATTTTTTATAAACTTTATACCGTTTGAAAAACATTTTAAAACACTTACGCAACGAATATAAACATGACTATCAAATTATACATATTTCTTATAGAAAAAATTATCAATTAAAAGGGTAGTTTTAAAAATATCCCCTAGGTTAGTGAAAATAGCTCATCTATTTGTTGACAAAACTAAAAACCAAGTAGCTCATCTAATTAGGGACGGAGGGAGTATAATTTTTGTGAAATGGATTCAATTTTTTTGCAAAACAAGAAGAAGGAACATAGATGGGAATAAATTTAAAGGACATACACTGCAGTAACGTGGCAGATGGTGTTGTTGCAGGTACAGTTAACGCCCTTAAGGCCACCGGTACATGGATTGGTGGTAGGGTCGAACTTCCAGCCCGTCATTCCCAATGTCTTTGCTATTTGTTTTAGAGCCTCAACTGCAGTTAAATATTGCATCCTTAATTACATATATATCTATATATATATATATAACTCATGCACATACCTTCATCATCTGGCAATCGCTGAGATAGAGCGAGGTTGAAGAGAACAATAGATAACAGTATCAAAACAGAGAGACCGAAATGATGATGGTGCTGAACTGATGATAATCCTCTATGAAATTCCATAGTGACGTGGTATACGGTCCAGCGTTCCACAAGGACCACTGTTGGTCAATGGAGAAAGAATTTTGGAGAACTTGAACAATCAGTTGAAGCTATTTATAGCTAAACCGACACCTCAAAGATAATCCGTTTTTAGGAATGTGTGGTTCCGATTTTCGTTGGTAAATGCCAAAAAATAAATGTCATGCGTAGTACTCCGTAGACAAAGAGTGGCGAGAATCTTATAACGAAGATGACATTCTCTTTCTTCATAAGGTCCCATTAACCATCAGATTTCATATCCAATCTAATAGGTAGTGGAATTTTCCAAGAGATGTCATGCGCAATTGAGAAATCAATAAAAAAAAGAAAACAATGTATAAGGTTTGAATTGGTCGAGTCTTCTATCATCAGTTTACTTTGGTCGTCCGTCGTCTAAATAAAGGCAACCGAGATAGAAGGACACTTGTAAAAGGAGGCAATGGGAGAGACTTTCTTTTCGTAGAAAACAAATCAATGAACAAACTTTTGAGTTTTCGTCTCTGTAGTCTGTTCAACAGATTGAACTGGCATAACTTTTTTTCTTCTTTCCTCGAGTCCGAAGGGTGTCATTTTCTTTGCCAAAATAATTAAGGGAAAACAAATCACGTCAAATCAAATCAATGAACAAATTCTTGGGTTTTCGTCTCTTTAGTCTGTTCAACAGATTGAACTGGATCTTCTTCTTTCCTCTGACTCCGAAGGGTGTCATATTTCTTTGCCAAAATATAGAATTAAGAGAAAATAAGCGGAGAAGTTTCTTCATGGTTGATTTATAGGATCGAACTGCAAGACGATGGAAAATGATATTCACGTCTCTTTGAATAGATGACGCACGCCAAAGGTCATCTGGTACACGACGTCAATTGTTTGGGTATACAGCCATCAGTCCACTGACAACAGGGACGGTAATGGGGGTGGCTTACCCTAGGCTGTAGCCCCAAGAATATGGTAGAAGTCCATTATTGCTAGCGTAATTGTAAGGGGCAAAAAAAATAGCCCAGGTCAAAATTATATTTAGCCAACGAGTTGAAACGTGAGTCATTATACTGCAACTGCAAGTCACGTTAATTAACTCCCTCCCTGTACAAACAGCAAAGAAAACAAGTTTTTTTTTCTTTAATCTTTCGTTTCTTTCAAGTTGATAGGTTAAAACTTGGAATCTCAAACACCCAAGCTCTGTGTTGATTGTTGGCGCCGGTTAATTTTCTTGCAACCACAAGCCAATATCTGATTGTCATCTCTAAGTTCATGTATTCTTTGAATCTTTGAGTAAAGGTAATTACTCTTGGGTTTACTTTATTTTGGTGTAAAAATTGATTTTTTTTTCATCTAAGATTATATGGACCTGAGAACTGAATTGGTATTTGTAATCGGATCATGATCATTGCTACAAGAGCCATGCTCGGTGGTCTTCCATTCTCAATAGAATTGTATTTATTTTTTTCTTCTTATTTTGTTACACAAAAATTGGTTAAAAGACCAAAATCAACAATTCCCGGGTGAAAAGGACATTTAGATTTTGATACATTTAAATGGACAAAATGTAAAAATAGTCGGGATCTAAACAGCTTTCATCCTACCCATTTTCAAATACTTTTTCTTATTTTTAATTTACATCAGGGATGCATCCCTGTCACGACCGCAAAAAATTCGGGCTTCTATTGAGCCGGATTTGACCCAATGGATCAAGTCCAACCCAACTAGCAGACCGGATTCTTGAGTCATGACTATGGAAAGACTAAATTTTTTTTCGAATAATAATAAAAGAAAATAAAAGTACAAAATGAATAAAGACCGCATAATCTATTTTCTTTCCAAATTGAAGTCCAATAAAAAGGGTTCCAAAAAAAATTATTAAAGATGTTCCAAAAGTCATAGAATAAAATAATTGTTTGAAAACTAAACAATGTCTCTTAATAAAATAATAAAAAAAACCACAAATGATAAAATGATAACCAACAAAAAATACCCAATATCCCCGTGATATCATATAGTAGTGTCTTGAGAATACTAACATCCGAGTACTATGTTGTAAGCTTCCAAGTGCGCTATCCGCGCTAACCTGCTCCTCAAACTCTGTGGGATAGGAAAAGGAATTTGGGGTGAGCAACCACATGCTCGCAGGAATCTCAAAAATAATATAGTGCACCGAAAATTAAACCATGCAAATGGATAAAAATAATTAAACCCATGCAAGTCAAAATCTTCCTCGAAATTACTTGCACCTTTTACTCACATAAGTCAACCTATAATTGTAGGTCCTAATCTATTGTCGAGTTATTCCTAACAAACCATACTTGTTCCCCGAACAGTCTTCCCAGTGGTAGCCACCAATGGTGGGATGCCATAAAGGCTCGACATTTCAAAGAAAGAAAGAAAGAGATGTGTATCCAAAAATTTATTTCTTACCAAGACACTAAATTCCATACAAAACTCAAACAAGCCCTTATTCCAATAAAATTTAATCAATTCATTTATTTTAATATTTATAATAATAGATAAAATGCACTTATACTCCCAAACAGAAATCATCTGCACATACAAAACTGATACGCGTCAAGATGCATTTACCCGTACAACCTAGACAGACTCCGTCAAATTTGAAAATAGTTGGGTGACAAAACACTATGTGACCAAACTCTGACACAAATAGGAATTATTTTGAAATCATTTAGGATTACTAGCACACCAGAACGGAAGGAAATAAAAAGGAAGAGACGGCTATCTGTTATCTGTTTTACAAAGAAAATGAAGCCAACCCCCAGTTTACATTTGATATAAAAACCACACTAATTCAAAGAACATTTATAATCCAAAAAGTACTTGGAGGATCAAAAAGTCACGTGGGGTACACAATCTTTAGGTGGACTATTAGTTAAGTATTTTCTTTTCTTTTCACTGTTTAGAAATGTGTATTTCCTTTTTGTTTGAAGAAAACAGATAGGTCAATCAAGGGTCATAATGAGTATGTGGTGAAGGTGTTCAAAGTAATAAACTAGAAAACAAATCAAGTCATAGGCCTTTCTTTATTTGAATCGACATTTTTGGTAGCAAACTGAAAGACAACAGGTGTATATAGAGGTAGACATATAAATAATTTTTTTTTCTTTTAAGATTTAAACAACCAAAGCACCAACATGGTTCATGGAACAGTGATCAATGGATATCCACATAGGTGTACCGAGGTAATGATGACATAAATATTTCGTAAATATCACGCAAATCGAGAAATATATCATGGAAATAGTTTAGTTTTTATAGTATTACGAGAAACCCCTACCTCTTGCGCAATCCAAGAAAAATTGTGAAATCTTTATCACTCCAAGCCAATCAAGTATCCTGTGCACAAAAAACAAAAATCAGGTTTTTTTTTTTTTTTTTTTTTTTTTTGTAAAGTAGCAGATGGAAAAAGAGGAAGAAAGAGAAAGTTTCTTTTTCTTTTCTAGGGTTTTAGGAAAAGGACAAAACAATATATATACTAACCCTAAAAGTAGATGCGAAAAGAGAGAAAGACTTATTCTTTTTCCCATACGTATTACTAGCCATAAAAATCATGTGCTCTACTAGGTAGTGACCCCATCATTCCATATACTAACCAATTGGTTATTTGCACCCCAAATCACAAAGATTTATAATAATAAGATAGGATTTGTACACCTTCATATATACAAATCACTATGTCAACTCTTATGAGTTGAAACGGCTTTAAGCCCGGGTTCAAAATGCCGTGGTATTATACTATTAACCTCTAAAAAAAAAATTTCTCCTAAATTCAAGCGTAGCTAAGTTTAAGAATTACCTCTCGGTAATTCTGGATATTTATCTCGTATCTCAGACTCCAGCTCCCAAGTTGCCTCTTCAGAACCATGATGTTTCCACAGTACCTTCACAGTTTTGATGGTTTTCCTCCGAAGGATTTGTTCCTTCGAGTCGATTACGCACAACGGTTCTTCTTCATAAGAAACATTGTCGTTCAGTTGCAAGTCTCTCCATTCGATGACGTGGGACGGATCAAAGATTGTATTTACGAAAGATGGATACATGAAACACATTGTGTATGTCTGCAAATTGTGTTGGTAGAGCTAGTCGATATGCTACTTCTCCAATTCGTTGAAGAATTTCAAATGGCCCAATATAGCGTGGCGCCAATTTACTTTTCTTCCCAAACCGTTTAATGCCTGGTCTAGGACTAACTCTTAGAAACACATTCTCCCCAACCCGGAACTCCAATGGTCTCCTTCCTCGACATCCGCATAAATCTTTTGACGACTTTGTGCCGTTCTCGAGACGGTCTTGGATGATCCCTATCTTCTTTGTTGTCTCTTGAACCATCTGGGGGCCCTATGACACTTCTTTCACTAACCTCACCCCCAACATAACGGTGTTCGACACGGTCTTCCGTACAACGCCTCATAAGGTGCCATACCGATACTGGACTGATAACTGTTGTTGTATGCGAACTCAACAAGGGGTAAATGGTCGCTCCAATTACCTTTGAAGTCGATCGCACATGCTCTTAACATATCCTCCAAAATCAATCGTTCGTTCGGACCGACCATCGACCTGTGGGTGGTAAGCAAGACTCATATCCATTCCTGTTCCCATCGATTGTTGGAAACTCCCACAAAACTTAGATGTAAAAAGAGGATCTCGGTCTGAAATGATCGATAGTGGAACTCCATGCAACCTAACTATCTCCTTGATGTACAAGTTACATAAAATAGAACAAGATTCTGTCATCGCTTCACCTAAGGAAATGAGCCGATTTGGTGAGACGGTCTATGATCACCCATATGCCATCCTTCCCATGTTGGGTCTTAGGTAATCCTCTAACGAAATCCATAGCAATGAAATCCCATTTCCACTCGGCTATTGATAAAGGTCAAGAAGTCCCGCTGTCAGCCGGTGTTCGGCCTTTACTTGCCGACAAGTAAGACACACTGAGACGAACAATGCAACATCCCTTTTCAAACCTTTCCACCAGAATCGGCGCTTCAAGTCTTGATACATCTTTGTGCTTCCTTGATGAACTCACAATACGGACTTATGAGCCATAGTCAAAATTTCCTTTTCGTAATTCCTCAACATCCGCACACATAATCGTCCTTTATAGCGAATAGCCCCATTGACTCCCAGTGTCCATCCTTCTTGTTGATCCGTCGTACCCATCCTTCCTTTGACTTCTTGCAAACCGTCGTCCTAACGTCTCGCGCCGAATGACCTTTTTCACAATCTCAGGTACTGCCACAACATGCGCCAAGTATGCCCTCTCATTGTTCCACTCAACAATAAAATCATATTTTTCCACAACCTTGACCATTCTCAATAAAGCTATGGATCCAGATTCTTCTACTGATTGCATCCGCTACAACATTCGCCTTCCTGGATGGTACTCCAATTTAAACTCATAATCCGTAAGAAGCTCGAGCCATCTTCTCCGTCTCGGGTTCAAATCTTTTGAGTGAATATGTACTTTAGACTTTTGTGGTCCGAAAATACCATAAAGTTTTCTCCATATAGATAGTGCCTCCAAAGCTTTAGCACAAATACTACAACTTGCTAATTCCAGATCGTGGGTTGGGTAGTTCTTTTCATGATTCTTTAACGTCGAGAAGCATAAGCTACGACCTTCCCTTTCGCATAAGAACTCCACCCAAACCACTCCTAGAAGCATCACAATAAACATCATAACCTAATCCCGGTTCCCGGTAACCAAGATGGGTGCCGTAGTCAATCGTCGCTTCACTCTCCTCAAATGCTTTATCACACTCGCAGTCCACTCAAACTTCACCCCCTTTTAGTCAAACGAGTAAGAGGAACTCGCTATCTTTGAGAAATTCTCAACAAATCTTCGATAATAGCCTGCCAAACCTAAGAAGTCATGGGATCTCAAAAACACTCTTTGGGGTTCCCATTTTGTTATGGCCGATATCTTTTCGGGATCAACAGATATACCATCCTTAGAAATAACATGTCCGAGAAATAAGACTTTTGTCATCCAGAATTCACACTTGCTCCTCTTTGCATACAACTTGTGTTCTCTTAGAGTTTGTAAAACCATCCTTAGATGTTCCTCATGGTCTTCCTTAGTCTTGGAATAAATGAGAATGTCATCAATAAAAACTACTACGAATTTGTTCACAAAAGGTCGGAGAACTCTGTTCATCAGATCCATAAACACCGCAGGTGCATTTGTTAACCCAAACGGCATCACGAGAAATTCATAATGACCGTAATAAGTTCCAAATGCGGTTTTACGAATGTCCTCCTCTCTGACTCGCAACTGATGGTACCCAGATCGAAGATCAATCTTTGCTAAATAACACGCTCCCTTCAATTGGTCAAAAAGGTCATCAATTCTCGGCAAGGGGTACTTATTCTTGATTGTAATTTGGTTCAGTCGTCGATAGTCAATACACATCCTCATTGATCCATCCTTTTTGAGCACAAAAAGAACAGGAGCTCTCCATGGTGAGGTACTTGGTCGAATAAATCCCAGTTCTTCCAACTCGTCAAGTTGTTTCCGTAACTCCTTCATCTCTTTAGGTGCCATACGATATGGGTGCATCGATATTGGCATGCTTCCCGGTTGCACTTCGATCTCAAAATCAATCTCTCTCTTTGGTGGTAATCCAGGCAATGCCTCCTAAAAGATATCCGGAAAATCTCGAACTATCGGTAACTCTTCATCTACCACCTTGGTATCCTCTTCTTCACTCAAATGAGCAAGACAAGCTATGTGTTCTTCGGTTTCATCCCTCCTTTTCATACCGGGTAAGGATGGATTCATAACTTTCCACCTTTCTCCTTGGACAGACACTCGACTTCCATCGATGATCGGGAAAGAGATCTTCTTCTCAAAACATTCCAGGATAGCTTGGTTTTGTGACAACCAATTCATGCCAATAATGACATCATAATCCTTTTGCCTCATCGGTATCAAGTCTATTTTTACTCTATAGTCACCAAAAGTTATTTCACAATCCTTGCAAAATTTACTAAGGGACACTACATTCCCTAGCGGTGAAGAGACATTCAAAGTAAACCCCATGGGTACAGGTTTCAAACCAAGATAAGCAGCTAAATGTAATGATATGAACGAATGAGTAGCTCCAGAATCAAACAAAACTTTAGCACGAGAACTAAAGATCATGAAGTTACCCTCAATCGCGGAGTTTTCTGTCCCCTTCTCAACAAAAGATAGCAATATGGTTCGGCTGCCTTAACATTTGGTTGACGCCTTGGCTGGAAGGGTGGTGCATTGTTTCGCTGATGGTATGGTCTGTCGTGCTTGGAAATCGGCCTTAAGGCATTCTCCTGAACCGATTCTGGTTTGTAGGCCTAGGTGGTGCGGGTGCAAAGGACACTCCCTTACAAAATGATCATCCTTCCCACAACGATAACACCCCGAGATTGCATTTAGTCGTCCAGTGGCTTCGACTTAGGGCAATCCCTCGCGTAGTGACCCACTACTCCACAAAGAAAACAAGGTTTCGGTGCAACGACTTTCTCAAGATTATCTCGTGCGCGGACGCTGATGAGTCGATGGGTCCGTCTTCTGGTTTCTCTTCTGATCTTTCGGCTCCCTTTCCTTTTGGTTTTTGATCCAATCTGCTTCTATAGCTAATGCAGTGTCAAGAACATCATCATAAGTGGTGAGGCGGCATGGTAGTAACCTAGCACGGATGGCAGGTTTGAGTGCATCCTGAAGTTTCCTTGCTCTTCGTAACGGCGTATTGACCAAGTTATCCCCAAAACGTTCCAATTCGCTGAACTTCTTGTCCAGCTTGAGAAACCGTCATGTCTCCCGAGTTAAGGTTGCAAATTCGACACATCCTGGGATTTGACTGTCTCGGGAAAATACTTGTCAAAGAATAATGTTTCAAACTCTGCCCAAACATTAACATTCCGGACTCGTTTTATCGAATCCCACCAATAATCAGCAGCTCCAGTGAAAAGGTACGTAGCAAAACGGATCTTGTCATTCTCTTATACTCTTAAGGCTAAGAACTCCTTCTGTATCCCCATTAACCACCTTTCAACCTCAAGAGGTTCTTCAGTCCCTTTAAATTCCTTTCTTCCAACTACCTTCAAGAACTTTTATAAGTCCACTCTACCCTCACGTTGGGCCCCTACAACCTGGACCAGTGTCCCCAATGTCCCAACAACTCGGTCTAGGGTAGCTTCCATGCGTTCCTTCTCGTCCTCTCCTTCTTCTCCATTTGGTTGAGGAACGTTGGTGGCATCACGACGAGGCGGCATCTTCTAAATAAAGAGAAACGCGCACTAATGTTAATATCTAAGTCGAAATCCTATATTAACTAATACACACAACATTTTATTTTATAAGGCTTTTAGTTGTTTACCCCGACCCCAAAGCAAGTTAAATATAAAAAAAAAAGAACTTGATGAAAACTAATTTTTTTTTAAAGAATAAGGAAAAACATAACCAAATTCTCAAAATCGTTTCACATCATAAGTCGATAAATAAATAAATAAATAAAAGTAATCAGAGTGCAAATTTTTTTTTTTTTTTTTTTTTTTTTTTGTAAACCAAACTTTCAAAACTTTCAAAACTAGTAAGTCCACACGCACGGCCCAAGTAAACCGGAACCATGCTATGATACCAAACTGTCACGACCGCAAAAATTCGGGCTTCTATTGAGCTGGATTTGACCCAATGGATCAAGTCCAACCCAACTAGCAGGACCGGATTCTTGAGTCATGACTATGGAACAGACTAAATTTTTTTTCAGAATAAAGACTGCATAATCTAATTTCTTTCCAAATTGAAGTCCAATAAAAAGGGTTCCAAAAAAATAATTATTAAAGATGTTCCAAAAGTCATAGAATAAAATAATTGATTGAAAACTAAACAATGTCTCTTAATAAAATAATAAAAAAAAAACCACAAATGATAAAATGATAACCAACAAAAAAATACCCAATATCCCCGTGATATCATATAGTAGTGTCTTGCGAGAATACTAACATCCGAGTACTATGTCGTAAGCTTCCAAGTGCGCTTCTGCGCTAATCGCTCCTCAAACTCGTGGGAGAGGAAAAGGAATTTGGGGTGAGCAACCACAACTCAAGAGGGAATCTCAAAAAATAATATAGTGCACCGAAAATTAAACCATGCAAATGGATAAAAATAATTAAACCCATGCAAGTCAAAATCTTCAAATTACTTACACCTTTTACTCACATAAGTCAACCTATAATTGTAGGTCCTAATCTAGTGTCGAGTTATTCCGGAACAAACCATACTGTTCCCCGAAAAGTCTTCCTGTAGCCACCAATGGTGGGATGCCATAAAGGCCTCGACATTTCAAAGCAGAAGAAAGAGATGTGTGTATCCAAAAATTTATTTCTTACCAAGACACTAAATTCCATACAAAACTCAAACAAGCCCTTATTCCAATAAAATTTAATCAATGCATTTATTTTAATATTTATAATAATAGATAAAATGCACTTATACTCCCAAACAAAAATCATCTCGCACATACAAAACCGATACGCGTCAAGATGCATTTACCCTGTACTACCTAGACAGGACTCTGGTCAAATTTGAAAATAGTTGGGTGACAAAACACTATGTGACCAAACTCGACACAAATAGGAATTATTTTGAAATCATTTAGGATTACTAGCACACCAAAACGGAAGGAAAATAAAAAGGAAGAGACGGCTATCTCATTATCTCTGTTTTACAAAGAAAATGAAGCCAACCCCAGTTTACATTTGATATAAAAACCACACTAATTCAAAGAACATTTATAATCCAAAAAGTACTTGGAGGATCAAAAAGTCACGTGGGGTACACAATCTTTAGGTGGACTATTAGTTAAGTATTTTCTTTTCTTTCATTGTTTAGAAATGTGTATTTCCTTTTTGTTTGAAGAAAACAGATAGGTCAAATCAAAATAATGAGTATGTGGTGAAGGTGTTCAAAGTAACAGCTAGAAAACAAATCAAGTCATAGGCCTTTCTTTATTTGAATCTGACATTTTTGGTAGCAAACTGAAAGACAACAGGTGTATATAGAGGCAGACATATAAATAATTTTTTTTTCTTTTAAGATTTAAACAACCAAAGCACCAACATGGTTCATGGAACAGTGATCAATGGATATCTGACATAGGTGTACCGAGGTAATGACAGACATAAATATTTCAGAAATATCACGCAAATCAGAGAAATATATCATGGAAATAGTTTAGTTTTTATAGTATTACGAGAAACCCCTACCTCTTGCGCAATCCAAGAAAAATTGTGAAATCTTTATCACTCCAAGCCAATCGCATCCTGTACAGCAACAAAAATCAGGTTTTTTTTTTTTTTTTTTTTTTTTTGTAAAGTAGCAGATGGAAAAAGAGGAAGAAAGAGAAAGTTTCTTTTTCTTTTCTAGGGTTTTAGGAAAAGGACAAAACAATATATATACTAACCCTAAAAGTAGATGCAAAAAGAGAGAAAGACTTATTCTTTTTCCCATACGTATTACTAGCCATAAAAATCATGTGCTCTACTAGGTAGTGACCCCATCATTCCATATACTAACCAATTGGTTATTTGCACCCCAAATCACAAAGATTTATAATAATAAGCTAGGATTTGTACACCTTCATATATACAAATCACTATGTCAACTCTTATGTGTTGAAACGGGCTTTAAGCCTGGGTTCAAAAATGCCAGGTATTATACATCCAGTTTCATCCTTACTATTTTTTAAGTTTAAGTCAGGATGAATCCAGTTTCATCCTTGCCATT
Organism: Papaver armeniacum; assembly: GCA_023531295.1. Lineage (NCBI taxonomy): Eukaryota > Viridiplantae > Streptophyta > Magnoliopsida > Ranunculales > Papaveraceae > Papaver > Papaver armeniacum. Next base: position 174,337 of record JAJJWW010001251.1, on the reverse strand, counting down.
TTTTTAGTGTCCATTTCACCCATACTAATTTTTACTCGTCCATTTGAACCATGTTTTAAAAATATTTGGACAAATGACCCATTTTCCGATTTTGTTACGGGAATTAGGGTTAGCTTTGAATTTTCTGTTGGGAACATGGTATTCTTTTTCAACTAAATTTTATTTGTTTTCAGTTCTTAATTTATTTATTTTATTTATTTTTTTTGGAATTAGCGTTAACTTTGAATTTTCAATTGAAACCAGGGAATTGTAATGGGTGTATATCTTTGAATTTTTTCAGCTATAATGAGCCAAACGTTCAGTGCTTAAAAAAGAAGAATAGATTCATTTTTCTTACCATTGAAAAGTATTTCTTCTTCTTTATCATCTAATATTGATAATTTTGTGCCAATTAAAGCAGTGCCTAATTCTCGTAGGGTTGACAGTGGAAATAATAATGTTGAATGAGTACAAGATAGAGAAGGCGATGAAGCTAATGATCCAAGAGTTGGAAAATAAATAAATTAGCCCACCCGGACATAAAATCCGGGTTCCGTTGCTGACTGACAAACAAGGCTCTGGATCGCATTTCTCCAATTTCGGTATCTCTTCGTGTCCCTCCATTGAAAAGTCGACATGTGCATGTAAATTTACTTAAAATATGAAGGCTGTAGACAGTTAAGAAAGGGCGTGAAAAAAGGAAAATAACATAAAAAGCATTTAGACTTACCATTTTTGCTTAAATCCTCAGTGGAACCATTTCCAAACCAAAGTGTCTGATGGTCGTGCACGGAGTCTGTTAAGGGTGTAATGAGGACATTAGTCTCCACAGGGTTTTGTGAATTTAACTAAATAGATTTAGTAGTCACTAATTTTAGTACATATGGGAAAATTTCATGGGGTAATAACAGAAAATTGCAATCAGATCTTCGATACTAGCAAATGGTTAATTGGCTGTAGCTTTTCTCTCGTGGGAAAGAAAGAAGAGAATTAAATGGTTAAAAAGCTCCAAATACTATCAAATTCCAAAGATTTTGATTAATTCGAAAAAGAAAAAGAAAAAGTGAACCCTTTGATAGCATGTTTGTTTTTTTTTTTTTTTTTTTGATAAGAAGGTGTTGATGGTGGTTTTTAGACAAGGGGTAAAATCGTAAAACCCTATGACCTAGTGTTACCCGCAACACATTAACTAAGAGCATTTAACTCAGGTGTAAATAATTAATAGGGGTATTTTTTCAAAATACCGTATTAGGGTTTTCAACACAGTAACCCTAATTCCAAAACCAAGCCGCTCTCGCGCACCATGGCAACCATGCCAAACCAAGCCGCACTCGCGCATCATGGCAACCATGCCAAACCAAGCCGCACTGCGCACCATGGCAAAGAATGCCAAACCAAGCCGCACTCGCGCACCATGGCAAAGAATGCCAAACCAAGCCGCACTCGCATCATGGCAACCATGCCAAACCAAGCCGCACTCGCGCACCATGGCAAAGCAATGCCAAACCAAGCCGCACTCTGCGCACCATGGCAACCATGCCAAACCAAGCCGAACTCTGCGCACCATGGTAGCAATGCCAAACCAAGCCGCACTCGCGCATCATGGAAACCATGCTAAACCAAGCCGCACTCGCGCACCATGGCAAGAATGCCAAACTAAGCCGCACTCTGCGCAAGACCATGGCAAGAATGCCAAACCAAGACGCACTCGCGCATCATGGCAACCATTCCAAACCAAGCCGCACTCTGGGGCAGACCATGGCAAAGAATGCCAAACCAAGCCGCACTCGCGCACCATGGCAAAATGCCAAACTAAGCCGCATATCATGTGCATCATTGGCAACAATGCCAAACCAAGCCGCATATCGCACAACATAGCAACAATGCCAAATCTCCAAGCCGCTATGCCTTTGGCACACGCCAAATATAGCGCCCTAGGCTTGCAAGACTTGCAACTAGGTCAACATGGCCGCACATGCCATTGGCACATGCCAATACGTGCCGCAAGCCATATTCCAAGTCGCTATGCCATTGGCACACGCCAAATGTAGCGCCCTAAGCTTGCAAGACTTGCAACTAGGTCAACATGGCCGCACATGCCATTGGCACATGCCAATACGTGCCGGAAGCCATATTCCAAGTCACTATGCCATTGGCACACGCCAAATGTAGCGCCCTAGGCTTGCAAGACTTGCAACTAGGTCAACATGGCCGTACATGCCATTGGCACATGCCAACACGTGCCGCAAGCCATATTCCAAGCCGCTATGCCATTGGCACACGCCAAATATAGCGCCCTAGGCTTGCAAGACTTGCAACTAGGTCAACATGGATGCACATGCCATTGGCACATGCCAACACGTGCCGCAAGCCATATTCCAAGCCGCTATGCCATTGGCACACGCCAAATATAGCGCCCTAGGCTTGCAAGACTTGCAACTAGGTCAACATAGCCGTACGTGCCATTGGCACATGCCAAACACACACGCTGGTAGCCTAACTTGCAAACCTTGCAACCTACCACCAAGGCATTCCGCACATGCCAAACACACACGCTGGTAGCCTAATTTACAAACCATGCAACCTACCACCAAGGCATTCCGCACATGCCATTTGGCACATGCCACACGCGCCATCAGCAGCACCACTTGCACTCAAGGCGCAACCAACGAGATATCAACACAAAACTGGGGGATGCTGCTTTAGGGTTTTGGTTTGGCGGTCACAGCATGCAGCGTACACTACGCTCACATTAAGAAAGCGTGAATAGGAATAAAGCGGTCAAATAAAAGAGGAAATAATGGTGAAAAACGTTTTCACCCATTAAACCATGCGGTTACCACCTCCTCCCATTATTTCACCCTTTACTCTCTTCCTTCATGAGGCCCGTGGCACGTTTCAATCTCGACTTGTATAAATAGGTGTTACCTATTTCCACCAGACAACAAGTCTCGGTCAGGAGAAATATACTACACTTACACTCTCAGAAAGGCAACTTTGCAAGCTCTCCCAAAAGCTTTCATCTCTTGCAAGCTTTTCCTAAGCTTTTCACTTTCTGATACAAGTCGAGATACTACTCTCCTCAACACCTTCTCTCTGCTTCCTCCCCAAATCAACCCTTCTCCTCCACTTTGTGACCGAAGCAAGTCCGGAATGGCCATTTCTTGGTTTAGGCCGGACTTGTACTGATTGATCTCTCGAATCTATAAAGTGCTCACGTGCAAGACATTTGTTTAGGGTTTAAACCAGTTTCTCACTCACCTATCGCATTTACCGAAATCGGCAGAAACGATTTTCACCCATAAACAATTGGCGACCACAGCGGGAGGATTGATCTTTCGGTTACAATATCAAATTCTAGCTTCCATCCTCAAATTTTCACGCAAGCATGGTCGGCTATCAGGCGATCTCCAAAAATATTGATCCCGCTCAAAGTCATGATAACTCCTCAATTTCTGGAAGCAATACCGCCAATGGAGAGGTCCCAAGACTGATTGACCTGATGCGTGCTCAGGAGATCCACGCCAAAAACGTGACCTAATGAAGGAGGCGATTAACAAAGATACTCGACTTCCTCATCAATCTAACATCTGGGGCTAAGTGATTCGTTTTCCCAGAGATCAAGAGCAGGGTACTAACATCCCGAATGAGCATTCTCAAATCAACGGCTTCACACCGATCGGAAGCCAATGGACCAGGAGGCGACCATGTTGGTAGAAAACTTATGTGAATTGCCGCACCTCTCCAAGGACCACGGATAAAACATTCTCTCGCTATCAACCGAATAGCACTAAACGCATCACTAGTTCCGCACCCACGGGGACTCCAAGGATCCCTAAGACCCGCCAACAATATTGTTTTCACCGACGACGACATGATGGCGTAAGACTGGTCACAACCGGCCTTGCATGTTACGGCTCGTCAAGAACATAGAGTTTCAAGAGCGCCATTGACACGGTGCATCTTCCAATGTCATCACTCTCAAGACACTCAAAGCTGCCAAGGTGCGACCTAATGAGATCGTACGACAACCCACTACGATGACGGATTTCGAGGGCAACCAAACTAGCACATACTAGCTACATCAACTTGGAGCCGGGCAGGGGCCAATCCAATCAAGCGTGAAGTTCAAGTAATTGAAAAAGAACCAGACTACCACATGATACTCGGGAAGGTCAGTGGCTGCACAATCTCAAAATCGTCCCTTCAACATACCATCAATGCCTCGAAAATGTATTGAACGGAGAAGTCGTTCGTATCCCCGCGTCCACCTGTCTCCCATGCACCCGTCCATCGCGTAGAAGCACGTGGGCCGAAGGAGGGTTCAAAAGGCGTGGCGACCAAGATTCACAGTTTTCTCGCTACCAAAGTGGACATCGCTCGAGATAGCGACAACCGGAGATACCCCGCAGAGAAGACCGTCCTTCCACCACCTCCTCGCAGGGAAGACTCGCCGGTCTCTTGCCGCAAGGCGCAACCCGTGCCCGCACTGGCGAGAGTACACCCTTACCGCAAGACTAAGTAAAAAGGAAAGCTCACACATTGTCACCGCCGTTAGCAATTAGCAGGGAGACCATGGCCCTCTCTCCACCCAAGGAATGTCTTCACAATAACCAGGAGGAAGTTCCGACGCCCTCGAAGCTACAAGATGGGACCGACTTAACCACCGACGAACTCGAAACTGGGTCAATATAGGGAATGAGGAATTCCCGCGACCCATTCCGATCGGTTCGACTCTACATCCTCGCGAACGCTCAAAGCTAGTCGACCTACTCAAAGAATACCGTGACGTCTTCGCATGGACTTATGAAGAAATGCCCTGCTTGGATAGAAAACTGGTCACCCACCATCCGCATGTGATACCCTGGATCCAAACCCAAATCAAGCAGCCTCCAAGACAATTCCAGACACGACGTAGAAAGAGCAAATCAAGGCGGAGGTCCGTAAATTAATTACTAGCCGCGGTTTTGTCAAACCTATTCACCATCCTACTTGGTTAGCCAATATCGTTCCCGTTAAAAAGAAGAATGGTCGATCGGATGCTTGTGTCGATTTCGAGATCCGAACAAGTGCTGCTCTAAAGACGATTTCCCCGCTACCTAACATCGACATGCCGGTAGACGCTACCAGGGACATGGTATGTTCTCTTTCATGGATGGATATAGCGGTTACAACCGTATAAAGATGTATGAGCACGACGCAAGCAAGACTGCTTCCGAACCCTCTTGGAAACTTCTATTACACCGTAATGCCTTTCGGTTCAAGAACGCCGGCGCCACTTACCAACGCGCCATGACTACCATCTTACACGATATGATGCACAAGCAAGTCTAAGATTACGTAGATGTTGTGGTGGTTAAATCAAGACTCGAGCAGATCATCCGTAACGCTCGCGACAAGTATTCGAAAGATGCCGCGAATACAAGTTGAAGATGAATCCTTTGAAATGCGCTTTTGGTGTCTCTTCGGAAAATTCTTGGGATTCCAAGTAACAGCACACAGAATAAAAGTTGATCCACTCAAAACGCAAGTTATCCTCACGATGCCGCCACCACGAACCGTGAGGGAGCTCCGAGTTTCATGGGCAAAGTGAACTACATTCGTCGCTTCATACCGGGTTGGCACAGACTCACCACTACGTTTACTCCTCTCGCTAAAAAAGGAGCAAACTTCACATGGACTACGTCTCAAAGAAAAAGCGTACTCAAGATCCAAAGAAATCGTCCTCCCCAACCGTCATGAAGCCTCCTATGCAAGGGAGACCACTATGTCTCTACACACGCCTTTTAGCGATAATGCCATCGGAGCTCTCCTCGCGCAAGAGGACGACAAAGGAATGGAATACCCCATATACTATTTCAGTCGAACGTTGAGAGACGCCGAACTCGTATACCCCAAGGCGGAAAAGGCGTGTTTAGCACTCGATTCATTCCATCCGAGTTCGAGACACTACCTCCTCTCCAATAAGGTAGTGCTAGTGTCCAAATCGACCCTCGTAAAGTTTCTCCTCTCGAAACTCCGCCTTGATAGGGAGGCCGGCTAAGTGGCTCCTACAGCTATCGAGTTCGACATAACGTGCGTCTCCCCAAGGGCCATAAAAGGACAGGCTGCAGGCAGCACTGTAGCAAAGATTCCCGTGAGAAAACACCGCAGACTACGAGAAGATCTCCCGAGACCTTCCGCATATCTTTTTAGTCAAGGAAGAAACATGGCTGCTATTCTTCGATGGCTCTTCCACCCCAAAGACTAATACCGGAGGAGAAGGTGTTGTATTAGTATCTCCGCCTGGAGAAGTCTTCTCGCACTCTTTCAAGTTAGACTTTCCGTGCACCAATAACTCACCAATACGAAGCCTTCCTCATTGGACTATCACTAGCTAAGCAAGCCTGGGCCACACGTTTGGAGATAAGAGGAGATTCCAAATTAATCATCAACCGGTAAACGGGATCTATGCATTGAAAGAACTAACACTCGCGCCATACAAAATCAAGCACAAAAACTACTAAATTATTTCGCCGAAGCAACTATCACACATGTCGGCCGTAGTAGCAACAAGCATGCCGACCGCTAGCTATACTAGCTCAAAGCTACAAATAAGGAACCGAGGAAACCCCGACAAGAAACGGCGAACCATAGCTTCAACATGGCTCTCACAACCCGAGAAAACCGAAGACGATGACTCGGAGAACTCCTATCATTCAAGAACTCAACAACTCGCTTTAATGGAAGGTCGACCTCAAGACTTTGCGGAATTTCTTTATGCTTCAAGGGGTCCTGTATCATCGAAATCCGCATGACTCTCTCACAAGGTGTCTCGGAAAGAGGAAGCACAACAACAACTTGAACATGTTCATACCGAAGTCTCATGGAATAACATCAGTAGTAACCCTCACCGTCGTTTACAACGACTTGATACTATTGGCCGGAGATGGAAACCCGTCACGACTACTCCGTAAAGCGTGTCCAAACCGCCAGCGCCCCCATGTCGATGTAAGTCCTCAACATCAGTCCACACCGGGATTGGCGGGAGCCGTACATGGTTTTCCTTCGCGACGGCATTCTTCCTACTAACAAAGAGGATGCGTCCAAGCTAAGGCAGAAGTCCAAAAGATTCGTGTTCCATGATGGGGTTTTATATCGCAAGAGTTTCGGGGGAAGTCTACTGAGGTGTTTAAGCGGTACAGAAATCCCAGTTATGTTAAGAGAAATGCACGAAGGCGAACACCAAGGGAAACAAACTATTCCCGCAGATACACGAGAGGTACTATCGGCCGACCATGGAAGACGACGCGGCTACCTTCGTTCAGAAATGCCAAGAATGCCAGAGTCACGGAAACCTCATCCACGTGCCTCCAACACCCTTGCACGCGATAAGTAGCCCGTGGCCCTTTCATAGATGGGGACTCGACATCATTGGGAAGATCAACCCACCGTCCTCAAAACAGCATGAGTACATAATAACCGCGACCGAGTACTTTACCAAGTGGGTCGAAGCTGTCCCGCTGAAAGGAACCACTGGAGCCACAATCGCGGCATTCATCAAGGAACACATCATCTGCCGTTTTGGCATACCTAAACATATCATCACCGACAACGGCACGCCTTTGCTAACAAGCAAGTACAGAACCGCTTGAAAGGTACTAATCAAACAAGTCTTTTCTACCGCCTATTATCCCTGTGAAATGGGCAAGCCGAAAGTACCAACAAGACTTTGATCCGAATCCTCAAATGACAAGATACACTAAAATCCCGTAATCTGCACGAGCAATTGCCAATGGCACTGGCGTACAGAACATCTCCCTAGAAGCTCCACCGGCATGTCTCCTTATTCCCTCGTCTACGGCATGACGCGATCCTCCCCCGCAAATCAAGATCCCGTCGGCCTTAATTGCCGCAGCAAGCGGACCCCAAGGAATGAAGCCAATCACTCAATGCCGAATTGCAAGGAACTAGACACTCGGACTCCAGAAGATCTCGGGCAGAGGAACATGCATAAGCATACGAAATAGGATTTCCAGGCGTACAACAAATATGTAAAACCCAGTGGTTTTCAAGGAAGGAGATCTGGTGCTAAAAACCGCCAAACACATCCAAATAGGTGCATCGACACCGAGTTTTCTCCCAAATGGGAAGGGCCGTACATAATCACTAAGGCATATAACAGTGGTTACTACAAGATTATCAAAGAAGATGGGGGAAAGCTAGAGGCGGTCATCAACGGAAAGTGGCTTAAGGCGTACTACGCCTAATCATTTCCCTGCAACATGCTACATCAAAAGCGTGGGAAACCAGGCACTCTCTCTGCTTTTACTTTCTTACCAGTTATTGAATTTCAATACAATCCAACAGATTAACAGAATCTCTTTATTTCTTCAAAAAAAAAGAGAGAGAGAAAGAGGAGCTTTTTTGATCTCATAATACAAATTAGAATAGCCCATCTAGCAAATTATAATCCCTACAAAATATCATCTTCAATCGACCATGATATCTTTCAATCCTACTCTTTAAATCTTGAGTTAACTCTTCAATCCTCCGAGACTCTAGGGCCAAAATTTCTTCCTCTTCCAAAGATGGCTTTTGTGGCGGGAATCACACCAAAGAAGAATACCAAAATTCCCAATCGACCTTCACAATATTGAGGCGGTGCCACAACCATTAACGTTAAAATCCAAAGATTCGCAGGTAGATACCATGTTCTCCCACTTTTGAATGGATGACTCCACAACGGCATGAATGGGCACATTCTCCATCTCAAAGAATCATTGGCAAAAGACAGCTTCACTACTTTAAACCAAAGCGGACGAACAAAGACTTCACCACGCTCCCGGTAGCAATATGGCCGTACGTCTTCCATATCCTCGTATAAAGGGCTACGAATTCTTTCCGCACCAAGAAACCACCAACATTCCGATAATTGGAGGAGAGACACCTCATACGAGTCCCAAACGATAAACTTGCAGAAGGGTATTCATGGCAAGATAGCCCTAAATCGGCATTCTCCAAATCAGCAGCTTGACAAGCTCGGACTTGAAGGAAGGGGAACAATTAGATCATCCTCGTCGATAACAAGACGCATGCTCCAACAGGATATCTCTCGCACAAAAGGAAATTTCCCCACTTACACAATAAGCGTTAAAGTGTGTGTCATCACAAAGAGGAAGAAAACATACCTGTATGATTTTCTTAACCCGAATAACATTTGTTGGGATGCTCATGCAAGAATCGACCTCGCGCCCTCATCCGGAGAAACCAGATCGGGTTAGAAGATGACTCGAAGCTGCGCGACATGACAAAGAGAGAAATCCAACAAGAAGAATTTTTTTTTTTCTTTCTCAAACAAGGAATATGATGCGGTTGCATTGGGTATAAATACGGATTTTAAAGGGGAAAGGGAGCAATGAAGGACATAACGCTTCGCATTTAAGCATGAACAATGCCCTAATCAAGCCGCACGTGAAGGAAAGCAAAATAGGGAAACTTTGAGAAACGCCTACTCCTCTTTATTTACATAAGTCACGCCCGCAAGCACGGCTTCCAAGTTGCACCGCCCCACCAATTGCGCCGACCTCCCAATGGTCGCACAAGTCACGCCCGCAAGCACGCACGGCTTCTACACTTTGCGCCGGTCCCACCAAACTATCCCACTCGATCTCCCAACTCACACCAACTTCCCAACGTCGCCTAAGCCGCATCGGCCCACCAATTGTGCTAGCCTCCCGATTTGTGCAAAACTACTTCGAGGCAAGGATTCCAAATCCTATTTATAAAAGGTCGACAAGCCTCTTTCAATTTTCTTTACTTACGTTTCTTTGTTAATAGTTTGTCACCATCTTATGCTTACCTCGCAACAAAGCCCCCTGCTCCGAGCTAAGCGGTGGGACTTAATGTTGATGGTGGTTTTTAGACAAGGGGTAAAATCGTAAAACCCCATGACCTAGTGTTACCCGCAACACATTAACTAAGAGCATTTAACTCGTGTGTAAATAATTAATAGGGGTATTTTTTCAAAATACCAGATTAGGGTTTTCAAACACTTAACCCTAATTCCAAAACCAAGACGCACTCTGCGCACCATGGCAACCATACCAAACCAAGCCGCACTCCCGCGCATCATGGCAACCATGCCAAACCAAGCCGCACTCTGCGCACCATGGCAGCAATGCCAAACCAAGCCGTACTCGCGCACCATGGCAAAGAATGCCAAACCAAGCCGCACTCGCGCATCATGGCAACCATGCCAAACCAAGCCGCACTCGCGCACCATGGCAAAGAATGCCAAACCAAGCCGCACTCTGCGCATCATGGCAACCATGCCAAACCAAGCCGCACTCGCGCACCATGGCAAAAGAATGCCAAACCAAGCCGCACTTTGCGCACCATGGCAGCAATGCCAAACCAAGCCGCACTCGCACCATGGCAAAGAATGCCAAACCAAGCCGCACTCGCGCACCATGACAACAATGCCAAACCAAGCCGCACTCTGCGCATCATGGCAACCATGCCAAACCAAACCGCACTCGCGCACCATGGCAACAATGCCAAACCAAGCCGCACTCGCGCCCATGGCAAAGAATGCCAAACCAAGCCGCATATCACGCAAAGATTGGTAACAATGCCAAACCAAGCCGCATACTGCACACCATGGCAACAATACCAAATCTCCAAGCCGCTATGCCTTTGGCACACGCCAAATATAGCGCCCTAGGCTTGCAAGACTTGCAACTAGGTCAACATGGCCGCACATGCCATTGGCACATGCCAATACGTGCCGCAAGCCATATTCCAAGTCGCTATGCCATTGGCAAACGCCAAATGTAGCGCCCTAGGCTTGCAAGACTTGCAACTAGGTCAACATGGCCGCACATGCCAATACGTGCCGGAAGCCATATTCCAAGTCGCTATGCCATTGGCACACGCCAAATGTAGCGCCCTAGGCTTGCAAGACTTGCAACTAGGTCAACATGGCCGCACATGCCATTGGCACATGCCAACACGTGCCGCAAGCCATATTCCAAGCCGCTATGCCATTGGCACACGCCAAATATAGCGCCCTAGGCTTGCAAGACTTGCAACTAGGTCAACATGGCCGCACATGCCATTGGCACATGCCAACACGTGCCGCAAGCCATATTCCAAGCCGCTATGCCATTGGCACACGCCAAATATAGCGCCCTAGGCTTGCAAGACTTGCAACTAGGTCAACATGGCCGTACGTGCCATTGGCACATGCCAAACACACACGCTGGTAGCCTAACTTGCAAACCGTGCAACCTACCACCAAGGCATTCCGCACATGCCATTGGCACATGCCAAACACACACGCCGGTAGCCTAATTTGCAAACCATGCAACCTACCACCAAGGAATTCCGCACATGCCATTTGGCACATGCCACACGCGCCATCAGCAGCACCACTTGCACTCAAGGTGCAACCAACGAGATATCAACACAAAACTGGGGGATGCTTCTTTAGGGTTTTGGTTTGGCGGTCACAAGATGTGCAGACACTACGCTCACATTAAGAAAGCGTGAATAGGAATAAAGCGGTCAAATAAAAGAGGAAATAATCACTAGTAGAAAAGTGACATTTAGTAACAGTTCAAGCTTTTATAAGGTAACAGTTCGTAAATTACCTGTTACTAAATGTTAGGTTGTTAAATAATGGTAACAATTTTTGTAAGAACTGTTACATAGTGTCCTCTAGGTTGTATATTGAACCAGTTTTTATAATAAGTGTTAATATATACTCGTGTTACTGTAACAGATTTAATATGTTACCATAGTTTACATTAACGTGACATTTATTTAGACCAACTGTTACTATATACCCATGCTACTGTAACACATCTTATATGTCACCATAGTTGACATTTCGTGACACTTTTTATACCAACCGTTACCATATACCCATGTTACTGTAACAGATTTAATATGTCACCATAGTTGACCTTATCGTGACATTTCTATAAAACAACTCACATACTATTTATCTACATAACTAGTTATCTTGAAATCCATTTCAAAAAGATTACGTAGCTCTTAGAGCGACATGTCATAATTTACTTATTGATTTAATTTCATGCAGATCTAGCCATGGCTCAAACGGATGGTTATCTACGGTTTAATAGGAATTCAAATCTAATAAAAAAGTAATAAACAAGTGGTGGCATGTAGAAATACTACAATATTAATGTATTGTAGTTGGGCGGTGACAATGAAGGAGGTGGTAACAAAGGTTGTGGTGGAGGTCGATAGTTTATTGTTTAATGAGAATAAGTATTTTATATGGATAACATTAACCAAAAACAAAGTGTGGAATAGTGGTTTAAGAGTTATAGTTAGGTGTAATAGGTCTCAAGGTCGAATCCTGTAAAGAGTAATTTTATAGAATTTATATTTCAAGCTCAATAAGCCTAACTCGTGGTTGCGGAACAGTGTCGGGCATGATGGATATGGTTTCGGCGGTGCTGGTGGTAGAGGTGGTGGCGGTGCTGGTGGTGGAGGTGGTGGTAGTTTCAATATAAATTGTATTGTTTTTGATGACGGTTTTTATGAAAACTGTCACGGTTACTCAAACAATAGCAACAGTTTTATGAAAAACAGTTACCGTAGAAATTATTCAGTAACATATATTTAATAAATTGTTACAAAAAAACTACTAACAGTGACGGTTTTAGAATTTATGAGTCATTTTTCAATAGTCATTCCGTAATAGGTTTTATAAACTTTCCGTAACAGGGGCTTTAGTAACACCGCAGAAAAAACTAAAACTGTTACAGAAATAATACAGTAACAGTTTTTAACTGTTACCGAACATCATTTTTTTACTAGTGAATGGTGAAAAACGTTTTCACCCATTAAACCATGCGGTTACCACCTCCTCCCATTATTTCACCCTTTACTCTCTTCCTTCATGAGGCTAGGGTACGTTTCAATCTCGACTTGTATAAATAGGTCTTACCTATTTCCACCAGACAACAAGTCTCGGTCAGGAGAAATATACTACACTTACACTCTCAGAAAGGCAACTTTGCAAGCTCTCCCAAAAGCTTTCATCTCTTGCATGCTTTTCCTAAGCTTTTCACTTTCTGATACAAGTCGAGATACTACTCTCCTCAACACCTTTCTCTGCGCTTCCCTCCCCAATCAACCCTTCTCCTCCAATTTGTGACCAAGCAAGTCCGGAACGGCCATTTCTTGGTTTAGGCCGGACTTGTACCCCTCTCGAATCTATAAAGTGCTCACGTGCAGCACATTTGTTTAGGGTTTAAACCAGTTTCTCACTCACCTATCGCATTTACCGAAATCGGCAGAAACGATTTTCACCCATAAACAGAAGGAAAATTTTATTTCTTAAGAAGCTGAAAAGTTGTTGTCTTTTGCCAGAAGACTACCAATTTCCGCATTGAAGGTATCATAAACTTCTATGCCTATGCCATTATTTCTAACTGACTTAGCTACTTCGTCTGCGACTTGATTGTCATCGCGATTAACAAAAGAAAAATTAAAATAATTAAAATTCTGAGATAAGTGTTTAATCTCTTTGAGAAGGTTCCTATTCTCCCATTTTATTAAAAGACAGCTGCTGGTGATAGATTGAATAACCAACTCAGCGTCTGCTCCAATATGAATTCTTTTAAACTTTTTCTCCTTTGCCCATGCCAGCGCCTCTCGAACTGCCATGCATTCACCCTCCTCAGGATTTAGGACTCCATTTGTGTAGCTTCCTCTGATCCATCCACATTCACCTGTAGAATCACGTATAATTAGTCCAGTGCCAAGACTATTTGAAATGTGATCAAAAAAAGCATCTGCATTGATTTTAATGACACCCTGAATTGGAGGAGACCAATGAGAAATACAAATATCTTTGACAGAGCTATGATGAGTATTATTTAGATGTGAATCTAAATGAAAATTGATTTTATGAACTGAGTTATAAGGGTTTAGAGTAGCTCCCTTAAAGGCAGATTCGCATCTGTCTTTTCATAGTATCCATGAACCAATCATTAGGGTAAGGAGCCATTTCTCATTTGTATTGTTAATGTCTGCATTCGAAAAGTAAATGCTCCATAGTTTCACTTCCTAAACCACAACTGCCACAAAGGTGTTTCTATCTCATTGTTATAAATAGCAATTCTGACCCTTGTCTAATTTATACCTCTTAGACTCTTCCATATTAATAACTTAATCCTATGAGCAACTGGTGTCTTCCATAGATATTTCCAGATAGAAGAATCAATATTCCTTCTATGAACTGTTACTTGACTGCTACATTCTGTTAATTAGTATCTTATATGTGCTTTTTACAGAGAACTTACCATCCTTAGCCTAGATCCACACTATTACATCATCCTTAGAATGCCTAAAAACATTCTCTCGACTTTTCAGCAAAGTGTTCGCATCAAACAGGGAATTTAATAGAGAGATATTCCATGAATTACTGTCAGGAATGATCAACTCAGAGACATCTTCATAAAATCTGAATAAATCACTAGTTGGATTGGGGGGTGACTCATTCCATTAATCCATTTATCTAGCCAGATTTTTTTATTTTTACCATTATTAACTTCCATGAAAAAAATTTGTTGCACAATAAGAAGACCCTTAGTAATGTAATTCCATGTGTATGAGCAGTTCTTGGCTTCTATTTTGTTATGAAGGATATCACCATTCTTGAAATACTTGCTGCTGAGAGTTTGAACCATAAAATTATTAAACTCAGTGCATATTTTCCATGCTAACTTTGTTAAAAGAGCAAGATTCAACTTCTCCAAATCTCTTATTGCAAGACCACCAAATTCTTTTGGTTTGCAAACACCAGACCAAGCCACGGGATTAGTTACACTATTTGAGTGATGACCCCACAAAAATTTCCTCTCTAAAGTAGTTAATTTGGTGATGACATTGTTTGGAAGTTTGAAAGTGCCCATCTGGTAAGAAGGTACTTAATTTAGAACATGTTTAATCATAGTTCATCTGGTAATGTTATTGCTTCTTTTGATTAACTTGATTACTTCTTTTGATTAAAAATGTTATTAACTTGGTAATGTTGTAGTAACCAACTATGTTATTACTTCTTTTGATTAAAAATGTTATTACTTCTTTTGATTACTTCTTTCACTCAAGACCAACCTCCTACTTATTTTGATTACTTCTTATGATTAATGTCATATGATTAAACATGTTTAATCATAATTCACCAAATTCTTCTCTATTACAAGAAGTACTTAAGTTTGAAAGTGCCCATCTGGTAAGAAGTACTTCATCTGCAATGGCTTCTCTATTTTGAAGCCAGACTCCACTGTGATCTTGTAATGATAATGGGGTTTTCCCAACCCACATTCGCGACTCTCATTGACCGTAGTTTGACCCTTGACTAATGAAGACCGTCTCAGATATAAAAAAAACACGGAAAAGTTCCTAATCGGTAAAAAACCGTCTCTGAATATTTACTATTTTAGCCTTATTCAGGGACCCATGCTGCTACCCATGATTAATGATGTATATGTAATTAGATGAACGGTTGAAGATGCTTGAGATTTGAGCCATTGATCGAGATGAGATGGATGGCTGGATCGCGAAGAAGAGACTTCGTTATTACCGAGAATAAATATCTCTTCTTCTTTATGAGTTGCGCCTTATCTCTCTCTTCTTCAGACAGACAGAAGAAAAGTAGTTCATCTTCTTCTTCTCCATCTCTTCTTGATCTTCGTCTCCCTTCCAAGAGATTAAATGTCTGCTACTTCTAATACCCCTACCACTTTTTTCTCCATCTTCTAACTACTTATATTTTCACATCCCTTTTATCTTCAAAACCCTATCTTCATTTTTTATCATCACAATCAGAAAACCCTAGCTGTCTCCCTCGAAAATCAACAGGTATAATTTATAAACCTTAATTTGTCCCATTTTTCACCTGTCACTACTAACATTCTCCGAATTTTAACTTTAATTTTATAGATCTACACTTCCGTTCTGATCAATTTGTGGTTTTGTTTGCAGATTGTTTAAGAGGTTAAACATTTGTAGATGTTTCTTACAAGGGGAGAAGAAAAAACCCCTTTACTTTTCAAATCTAGGATTTTAATAATTTCTGTTTATTTTCGAGGATTTTGATTTTTTTTTTTTTTTTTTTTTTTTTGGGATTTCTTTCTCTGCGTTGGATTGAAATTGCTGATTCTATTTCTGATCCTTGCAATTATTGATTTCTTTACAACAGTAAGTTTTGTGTAGCATTTATAAACCCTAATCCACATTCTACTTTTTCGATCTTTTCATGTGAGCTTAAGATCTTGGATATCACCACCGCTGCTCAATCTCAGGTGATTCAATGTCCCCAGTTATCCTTTAGTTGAAGACTTGGATAGTTTCCAGTCTTTTTATTGATTTTTACATTTCAATGGTTTGTGTTGCGTGTGATTCTTAGTTTGCGGGACAATTTGCAAATGCTTGGTAACTTGTCATTTGAAATTACTTCAAAACTCAATCTATCCGATTGTCGAATTTAATCCTGCTCAGAGTACATCTTTGATGACAAATTATGAGTTTTTATTTCCTTTTTGTGGCTAGTCTATTGCAAAATATAGTATTTAGATTGGTGAGAATCTTAGATTCGTAGTTCCATCTGCATATTGGTAACATGATGTTAAATTTAAGAATCTCACTTTATTGCACCTGTGATGTCATGTTTAGAATAAAGGAATTGTTTGTGTTGATTGTGCCGATTAGTTCGATTGTTCCAATAATAATTTTTATATTGGGATTTTGTTGAATCTAGAAGTAGCTTAGGATCCATTTTATAGGAACACGTTGAATGTTTAGCTTCTCATTTTAAGAACCGCCTATTGAAATCATACAAATACTTTGTAGAAGCCTGTGGGGTTTATCGAGTACTTGTGCATTGCATAGTGGATTAAAGCTTTTTCTTTGTCTATGATGTGTGCAGTAGCATTTTTGGGTTTGATGGTATTAGTGTGGCCTAAGCAAAGTCTAAGGTCTGATTATAATGGAAACAAGACAAATGATATATGTGAGACTTTGGAAACTAACTTTGGAAACTAAAGTCGAATCATAAATGGTGTATATGGGGTTGGTCCTGCTACATGTTCCAAAGCTTTGTTCGTAAGTTTTTCTAGTCTAGTTGTTTATGGGTGAAAATCGTTTCTGCCGATTTCGGTAAATGCGATAGGTGAGTGAGAGACTGGTTTAAACCCTAAACAAATGTGCTGCACGTGAGCACTTTATAGATTCGAGAGATCAATCTGTACAAGTCCGGCCTAAACCAAGAAATGGCCGTTCCAGACTTGCTTCGGTCACAAAGTGGAGGAGAAGGGTTGATTTGGGGAGGGAAGCAGAGAAAGGTGTTGAGGAGAGTAGTATCTTGACTTGTATCAGAAAGTGAAAGCTTAGGAAGCTTGGAAGAGATGAAAGCTTTTTGGGAGAGCTTGCAAAGTTGCCTTTCTGAGAGTGTAAGTGTAGTATATTTCTCCTGACCGAGACTTGTCGTCTGGTGGAAATAGGTAAGACCTATTTATACAAGTCGAGATTTGAAACGTACCCTGGCCTCATGAAGAAAGAGAGTAAAGGGTGAAATAATGGGAGGAGGTGGTAACCGCATGGTTTAATGGGTGAAAACGTTTTTCACCATTATTTCCTCTTTTATTTGACCGCTTTATTCCTATTCACGCTTTCTTAATGTGAGCGTAGTGTACGCTGCATGTCTTTGTGACCGCCAAACCAAAACCCTAAAGAAGCATCCCCCGAGCTTTTGTATTGATATCACGTTGGTTGCGCCTTGAGTGCAAGTGGTGCTGCTAATGGCGCGTGTGGCATGTGCCAATGGCATGTGCGAATGCCTTGGTGGTAGGTTGCATGGTTTGCAAGTTAGGCTACCAAACGCGTGTGTGTTTGGAATGTGCCAATGGCATGTGCGGAATGCCTTGGTGGTAGGTTGCACGGTTTGCAAGTTAGGCTACCAGCGTGTGTGTTTGGCATGTGCCAATGGCACGTGACGGCCATGTTGACCTAGTTGCAAGTCTTGCAAGCCTAGGGCGCTATATTTGGCGTGTGCCAATGGCATAGCGGCTTGGAATATGGCTTGCGGCACGTGTTGGCATGTGCCAATGGCATGTGCGGCCATGTTGACCTAGTTGCAAGTCTTGCAAGCCTAGGGCGCTAAATTTGGCGTGTGCCAATGGCATAGCGACTTGGAATATGGCTTACGGCACGTATTGGCATGCGCCAATGGTATGTGCGGCCATGTTGACCTAGTTGCAAGTCTTGCAAGCCTAGGGCGCTACATTTGGCGTGTGCCAATGGCATAGCGACTTGGAATATGGATTGCGGCACGTATTGGCATGTGCCAATAGCATGTGCGACCATGTTGACCTAGTTGCAAGTCTTTCAAGCCTAGGGCGCTATATTTGGCGTGTGCCAATGGCATAACGACTTGGAATATGGCTTGCGGCACGTGTTGGCATGTGCCAATGGCACGTTCGGCCATGTTGACCTAGTTGCAAGTCTTGCAAGCCTAGGGCGCTATGTTTGGCATGTGAAAATGGCATAGCGACTTGGAATATGGATTGCGGCACGTATTGGCATGTGCCAATAGCATGTGCGACCATGTTGACCTAGTTGCAAGTCTTGCAAGCCTAGGGCGCTATATTTGGCGTGTGCCAAAGGCATAGCGGCTTGGAGATTTGGCATTGTTGCCATGGTGTGCGAGATGCGGCTTGATTTGGCATTGTTGCCAATGATGCGCAAGATGCGGCTTGGTTTGGCATTCTTTGCCATGGTGCGCAGAGTGCGGCTTGGTTTGGCATTGCTTGCCATGGTGCGCAGAGTGCGGCTTGGTTTGGCATTGCTGCCATGGTGCGCAGAGTGCGGCTTGGTTTGGCATGGTTGCCATGATGCGCGGATGCGGCTTGGTTTGGCATTGCTGCCATGGTGCGCAGAGTGCGGCTTGGTTTGGCATGGTTGCCATGATGCGCAGAGTGCGGCTTGGTTTGGCATTGCTGCCATGGTGCGCAGAGTGCGGCTTGGTTTGGCATGGTTGCCATGGTGTGCAGAGTGCGGCTTGGTTTGGCATTGCTACCATGGTGCGCAGAGTGCGGCTTTGTTTTTGGAATTAGGTTCCGTGGTCGAAAACCCTAATCTGGTATTTTAAAAAAATATCCCTATTAATTATTTACATCTGAGTTAAATGCTCTTAGTTAATGTGTTGCGGGTAACACTAGGTCATGGGGTTTTACAATTTTATCCCTTGTCTAAAAACCACCATCAACATTAAGTCCTCTGCTTAGCTCGGAACAGGGGCTTTGTTGCGAGGTAAGCATAAGATGGTGACAAACTATTAATAGCAAACCGTAAAGAAAATTGAAAAAGGCTTGTCTGACCTTTATAAATAGGATTTGGAATCCTTGCCTCTGGTAGTTTTGTACAAATCAGGAGGCTGGCATAATTGGTGGGCCCGATGCAGCTTAGGCGACGTTGGGAAGTTGGCGTGAGTTGGGAAACTGAGTTGGCTAGCTGATGGGACCGGCGCAAAGTGTAGAAGCCGTGTGTGCTTGCAAGTCGGTGCAATTGGTGGGGCCGGTGCAGCTTGGGCGACGTTGGGAAGTCGGCGTGAATTGGGAAACTGAGTGTGCTAGCTGGTGGGACCGGTACAAAGTGTAGAAACCGTGTTTGCAGGCGTGACTTTGGGCGGCATTGGGAAGTCGCACCCTTTGTGGGCCCGTTTCTTACGCGTGATTTTGGTGAAAAGGGGAATCCTTCCTTACTTCAAAGTCTTTCACGCCTATATATGTATATATATATATACATAAAGCCCCTTTCTCCCCCTCATGCGCTTTATTCTTTCCTCTTTTCATACTAGCGGAAAAACGTAAACCAGCTTCCAAAGTATGACTTCGAGTACTCTTCTCTCTTTCTTTTTTTTTTCACATAGGTATAAACCTTAAGAGTAGGTGCTTCCACAATCCTTGTATATGATTCCTTAGCGTGCCTCTTGTAGAAAAAATTGTACGTATGCAACCAAGGGAATACTTGCATATATTGTTTGAACCCGTGGGAAATATTGCATATATGAATTTTCTGTTTCAAAGAAATATTTGAACCCCAAGAAAATACTTGCGTGTGTATTTCGAACCCGTAGAGAACCCCGTATGAATCCCGAAGAAGAATACTGTATATGCTTCATATGACTTCGAACCCGGGAAATATTGTATATATGATTTTTGCTTCTTGAGAGAAGTACCACGCGCGAGCTAACCAATAGAAAAATGCTCCATATATATTTTTGAACCCGAAGAAAGATATCAGACACACTTGTACCCGTATAGAATGCCGCGTATATAGTCTCGAACCCGAAGAAAATACGTCTTCCTACCCCTTTCTCTTTTTTTTTTTTTTTTTTTTTTAGTACGATTATGTGTCGTGGAGATAACTTCACCTTTCTTCGTTTGTTTTGTGCGGATATCTTATTACCAAATTGTTATGAAGGAATTCGATAAGATGTTACCCGAACCAAATTTCACTTCGTCAAGGATGCTCATAATTCCAAGCCGAACATAGATGATGAATTATTCACTAGAGCCCTCGCCCCTACTCGGAAGAATCACCCGGTTTCGTGCCAATTTTGCTAACCTATGGTGAGGATGACAGGAGGACACGTTCGGTTTGCCCGAGAGAACCATTCGGTTGTCTTCATAAAGGGGTATATTCCTCTTCCAACATTGACTTCGGGATGTGTCAAAGTCCATTGCGTTCTTTTGACGGATGGGTTGAGTTCATGGTGAGCGAGGAGCGTATAAATACCAACTTGACTCGAGCGCGAGGTCATTGATGCTGTCAAGACTTCGGTAAATCTCCAGTTAGGAAGGACATCCCGTGGCTTGGTTGCTTTCATCTCCGTATGGTGTTCGGACACCCATACAATCATATGTAGATGGGGTGAGATAACTTTCTCCTTGGAGAGTGTGGCTCTCTTCTTTGAATCTTCCCAGAATCGGGAATCTTAGAATCCAATTATCTCGAAAGTGAGGTGAAGATGCGGATGACCTGGCCGCTAAGTTGGGGGATTTTGCTCGGAAAGACTCCATTGCGAAGTCGAAGGATTCTCGCCTGAAAGAGGATGAAAGGTGCCCTTACGGTTGGTGGATATCTCAATGGTTTCCGGACGAGTTGGAGCACGAGCAACGAAAAGCAAATGATCTTCATGTCGCAGCATTTTTGGCTCTCTGGTTATCCAGAGACATTTTTGATGACGGTTCCTAAGAAAGGAATAAGACCGGAGATGTTAGAGATTCATTGTGAAGTTGGCAAAGGGTGAAGTTCTTCCCATTGGCAAAGTCTGTTCCTTGGTTCCATGTATGTGCATCTGGATCACCTAGTCGCGAACATGCAAGTTTCGAATGGTTTCATGAAAGTGGATTCATATGTGCACGTTGTTTTTCCGCAAGTCCGGCTATGGGAGCACTTCGAAAAGTATGCTCAAACCGCGCCTTCGCTTCCGTGGGTTGGGGGGCTCTCGAATTCTTCGATGGGTGAACAGGCGTCCAAGGGTTGGCGTGAGCTTGGTTAGTTTTCTTGATAAGTTGCATGAAATAAATTTTCGTCCATGGAGGCCGATCCATAAGTCAGTGATTCAAATGGACACCTTTGCTTCTGCTCCGCTCACGTCTTTGTCTTCGATGACGATTTGAGTGTTGGTGAAAACCTGTTCATTCAGAGCTGCTCGCCCGGTTATATACCGTCTTTCTTCGTGGGATCTTTCCAGATAGCTGCTTATAATATTGACCGTGCTTCTCGTCACATGGGCTTCGATCAAGGGGTGCCTCTTGTTTACCGGCCGGTGATCCCTAAGGATTCGTTGCGTGTCGCCCTTGACGCCAGTGCCCTTGAGTCGGGTATCCGTCTTCCCTTCTTTCAAATGGGAAGAGTAACTTCGACGACCTTCGGCTATAATGAGTTTTGGTGCGACGAGTTTATTATGATCCGAAATTTTGTGAATAACGTGGTGGAAAACGTTCGCTGCAAACCTTCCCAAATGGGTTTTGAAGAAGTATCCAATGTTGAGAGATCCTGCGAAAGTTTCCTAGAAATTCGGAAAGTCCCTGTGCTAAAGAACGGAGAACGAAGAATCGTCTTTGGCGGGTTCCGGACGGTTTCCACAAGATCCTCCCACGGCTCTTGTTTCTTTCAGTTCTTCCAATAACCAGGTATGTGTCGCCTCTTCATTGGTTTGTCTTAAAACACGTGAATTTCGGCTGAGAACATGTGTCTTGTTTCCTTTAGGGCTTCGGTAGTGTTAATGCTTTCGCTGCCCTTGCACGTTGCCGAGACGGCGGTTTCTTCAAGGAATTCCGGCGGCCGAGCCTACTCATAGCGGTGATGAGTCGAGAGAAAGAAGAAAGTTCAACAAGCGAGAGTGATTCCTCCTCGGCGCAAGACTGGTTCTTCTTCGGGAAGTGGTTCGGTGAGTTTCGCGCTTCTTTTCTTTCTTCTTCTTCTCGTTTCTTCTTTTGAAAAATGTCTAACTCAAGTTTGCAGGAGGAATCCGGCCGGAGGACGATTCCGGGGTGGAGTCACACGAAAACTTGCCTTTGGTGACCACCGCCGGTGACTTGGAGATGGGAGTCAGCCAATTGCCGGGCACAGACGTGGTTCAAACGGTGGATGATTCTCTGATGGTTGTTGCCGTAGACATGGAAGAAGACCCTTTGCGAGTCGTGAGGCCACTTGTAGGCGCCATTTTTGATCCCCGTTCTTGGTTCCTTATCCGTGTCATGTCTTTGGTTGGCGGCTTTAGCGTGCCGGGCTAAGCATGAGGCGTTGTACACTGAATCTTGGAGAAGCACGGACATATGGCTACAACCAAGAAAGTCACTAGTCGATTTGCGCCGGTTAAGCGTGTGGAAGAGGCTTTGTCTTCCATTGAGGACATGCGTGAGGTGACTCGGTCACACCATTTCTCGAAGACGTTATTGCCGACCGGGAGCACCATCGCGACGTGTGCGTAGAAAAGGAGTTCAACACTTCGTGGTTTGTCGAAGGCCTTGCCGAGATCCAAAAGTTGAAAGATGCAAAGCAATCGAAAGCCTTTCCGCCGAGGAGATTGCACGACAGAGATGGAACTTGAAAAGCTTTCCAAGATGTTGACTATGAAGAGAGCGGCTCTTGAAGATGCGAAGTTGACTTTCTCCAAAAAGAGCAGACTTCTGTTGGATGATTTTCCTTGAACGTTTCTCCGTTAAACTTTCATTTAGGTTTTTTTTTTTTTTGAAAGACATATTGGATGTCTGGTTCAAAACGCGACCTTTGATAGATACAGTTGGTAGCTTTTTAGGGTATTAGATTATTTCTGGGATGAATGGTTTTGATAATATGACTCTGATTATGTTTTGGGAAAGGAATATTGTTTTTTATGAAAGTGTGTGCTAGCAATAGGCACAAGACTCAGTAGTATGGCGGTTTTACTAAGGACCTAAAAGTAGATCGTATATCTTGTGCAGTCTAAGTTTACTCACTTCATAGGTTTTGTGAACACGCCCCTCTCCGTGTAAAAGGCGGTTTTGCTGGTAGCATCGTCAGTAAGTCCCTAGTCGTTGATAGCATCTTCGGCGAGTCCCCAGTTTTCTCGTGTAGTTTTTGCAACTGGTAACCGGGTCGTCTGGTAGTTGAGTCGGATCGAGCGGTAGCATTTTCGGCAAGTCCCCAGTTTTTTGTGTAGTTTTTGCAACTGGTAACCGGGTCGTCTGGTAGTTGCGTCGGATCGAGTGGTAGCACCTTCGGCAAGTCCCCAGTTTCTTGTGTAGTTTTTGCAACTGGTAACCGGGTCGTCTGGTAGTTGCGTCGGATTGAGTCGCCTTCCCCTACCATCTTGACATCTCGGGTCAAGAACGAGATCGATGGTCGACATTGTAGCCGATAGATCAATCCTCCCACTGTGGTCGCCAATTGTTTATGGGTGAAAATCGTTTCGCCGATTTCGGTAAAATGCGATAGGTGAGTGAGAGACTTGTTTAAACCCTAAACAAATGTGCTGCACGTGAGCACTTTATAGATTCGAGAGATCAATCTGGCATAAGTCCGGCCTAAACCAAGAAATGGCCGTTCCAAACTTGCTTCGGTCACAAAGTGGAGGAGAAGGGTTGATTTGGGGAGGGAAGCAGAGAAAGGTGTTGAGGAGAGTAGTATCTTGACTTGTATCAGAAAGTGAAAGCTTAGGAAGCTTGCAAGAGATGAAAGCTTTTGGGAGAGCTTGCAAAGTTGCCTTTCTGAGAGTGTAAGTGTAGTATATTTCTCCTGACCGAGACTTGTCGTCTGGTGGAAATATGTAAGACCTATTTATACAAGTCGAGATTTGAAACGTACCCTGGCCTCATGAAGGAAGATAGTAAAGGGTTAAATAATGGGAGGAGGTGGTAACCGCATGGTTTAATGGGTGAAAACGTTTTTCACCATTATTTCCTCTTTTATTTGACCGCTTTATTCCTATTCACGCTTTCTTAATGTGAGCGTAGTGTACGCTGCATGCAGTGACCGCCAAACCAAAACCCTAAAGAAGCATCCCCCAGTTTTGTGTTGATATCTCGTTGGTTGCGCCTTGAGTGCAAGTGGTGCTGCTAATAGCGCGTGTGGCATGTGCCAATGGCATGTGCGGAATGCCTTGGTGGTAGGTTGCATGGTTTGCAAGTTAGGCTACCAGCGTGTGTGTTTGGAATGTGCCAATGGCATGTGCGGAATGCCTTGGTGGTAGGTTGCACGGTTTGCAAGTTAGGCTACCAGCGTGTGTGTTTGGCATGTGCCAATGGCACGTACGGCCATGTTGACCTAGTTGCAAGTCTTGCAAGCCTAGGGCGCTATATTTGGCGTGTGCCAATGGCATAGCGGCTTGGAATATGGCTTGAGGCACGTGTTGGCATGTTCCAATGGCATGTGCGGCCATGTTGACCTAGTTGCAAGTCTTGCAAGCCTAGGGCGCTACATTTGGCGTGTGCCAATGGCATAGTGACTTGGAATATGGCTTGCGGCACGTATTGGCATGCGCCAATGGTATGTGCGGCCATGTTGACCTAGTTGCAAGTCTTGCAAGCCTAGGGCGCTACATTTGGCGTGTGCCAATGGCATAGCGACTTGGAATATGGATTGCGGCACGTATTGGCATGTGCCAATAGCATGTGCGACCATGTTGACCTAGTTGCAAGTCTTGCAAGCCTAGGGCGCTATATTTGGCGTGTGCCAATGGCATAGCGACTTGGAATATGGCTTGCGGCACGTGTTGGCATGTGCCAATGGCACGTGCGGCCATGTTGACCTAGTTGCAAGTCTTGCAAGCCTAGGGCGCTATGTTTGGCGTATGCAAATGGCATAGCGACTTGGAATATGGATTGCGGCACGTATTGGCATGTGCCAATAGCATGTGCGACCATGTTGACCTAGTTCCAAGTCTTGCAAGCCTAGGGCGCTATATTTGGCATGTGCCAAATGCATAGCGGCTTGGAGATTTGGCATTGTTGCCATGGTGTGCAGTATGCGGCTTGATTTGGCATTGTTGCCAATGATGTGCAGTATGCGGCTTGGTTTGGCATTGCTGCCATGGTGCGCAGAGTGCGGCTTGGTTTGGCATTGCTGCCATGGTGTGCAGAGTGCGGCTTGGTTTGGCATTGCTGCCATGGTGCGCAGAGTCCGGCTTGGTTTGGCATGGTTGCCATGATGCGCAGAGTGCGGCTTGGTTTGGCATTGCTGCCATGGTGCGCAGAGTGCGGCTTGGTTTGGCATGGTTGCCATGATGCGCAGAGTGCGGCTTGGTTTGGCATTGCTGCCATGGCGCGCAGAGTGCGGCTTGGTTTGGCATGGTTGCCATGGTGCGCAGAGTGCGGCTTGGTTTGGCATTGCTGCCATGGTGCGCAGAGTGCGGCTTTGTTTTTGGAATTAGGGTTCTGTGTCGAAAACCCTAATCTGGTATTTTGAAAAAAATACCCCTATTAATTGTTTACATCTGAGTTAAATGCTCTTAGTTAATGTGTTGCGGGTAACACTAGGTCATGGGGTTTTACGATTTTATCCCTTGTCTAGAAACCACCTTCAACACTAGTAAAAGCTAAATCCGGTGTGGTTCCTCTGAACTGCAAGACAATAAATATGTGATACATGTTAAAACACATGAGGTTGCACTCAAGGAAAAAGACTTCTCGGAGGGTCCATGGTCACAGAATAATCTTGATAATGGGATGGCTTGTAAATTCCCGTCCCTATGCCTCTTGGGGGTGTTATCATTATTGGAGAGGAAACAATTGTTTATTGTAGTGCCAGCGTATTTAAAGTAATCCCGACTTGACCTGTAAGTTACTAAAAACACATGTTGATTTGCATCCTAAGCTCTAGCCAGCAAATGGATATTTACACGAATCTTTCATTTATTGATCTTTTTAATCTGCTTTTGCAATCGATTACAAGGTCCTACGGAAGGGTTGATGCAGATGGCTCTCGTTTCTTACTCAGTGGTCATGCAGGTCTTCTTCACTTGTGATTACCCATGAGAAAGAAAGGTGACTGATCTTTCTAACTTGGACAGTATTAAACGCGTATAAGCCAATTATGTTTTGCAAAATAATGTTGAAATGGATTCTTGTTTTTTCTCATTGTATCAACTATTTATTTGCTGCACAGTAACTGGCCTGAAATTGAGCTCAGATTGGAGGTCAACTGTTTATTATATGTCAACCCAGTTTCCAGTTCAAATTGGAGGTCTTTAACCTCAGATTTACTAAAATATTTTTGAAGATTGGTGGTAAAAGTCCAATTGTAATTTTTGAAGATACGGATCTTGATAAAGGTTTTTTCCAATGACCTAGAAGCCTTTTTCTTATTGAATTTCCCTTACTATAAAGAAGTATACACAGTACTTTCATTGTGTATCTTAACTTTCAGTAAGGATTGAAAGTATCGGTACTTATAGGTATGGACACTCATAAATTTGTGTTGTGTTTGTAACAGCTGCAAGTGGAATATTTTTGGTTGCTTTTGGACAAATGGCCAAATCTATAGTGCAACATCTCGCCTTTTAGTGCATGTAAGTTTCATAAATGGACGCATTTGTTTCTCCTTGACCTTTATCTCTTGTGCCAAATTTGGATTTCTTTTCCCTGGAACCATTTAGTAACCTTGACAACTTATGTACCCTTAGTTTTAGGCTCGTAAGTTGTTAGAACTTTTCTTTAGCTTATTGCTTCTTTGAATGTCGTGTTTGTGTCTATTAAACTTAGGATTCATTCTAAATTCTATTCCCATGTTGATAACCATCAAGAGTTAAAACATGTGAAATAGTCTTCTCAATTGTTGTTTGACTATGTTATAGGAAAATAAGATTACTAAAACAGTTATGTGAGTGATAATTTATAATATGTCAAAGAATATGAAGTGTATGGTAATACTTTTTTACATTTTTATCGAAGAGGTCTTATTTGTGGATCCATAAAGCTCTTTATGCATCACTAATGAAGTTTTTGTACTTAGGGCCTGCGGTGATGTACTGAGATTCGTCATGGAAAGTGGTGACAAGGGTTGCGAGGGTATTTTCTCAACTGCAGAGTAAGTTGTCATGTGCTTCTTTGAGAGTAAGTTGTTCATCTTTGCATCTTGTATTATTCAGACATTACCTATCCCTTCTGAATTTTTATGTTTTGATATGTAGGTTCTCTTGTTATCCTGGTTACTTTGGAGCTTACACCATAGTGAGAGGCATGGTAGTCTCAAGGCATTTTTTATAAGTTCCTTTTGGTTTGGCATGCGCATGAGCTCTGCAGCTTTAACATTTCGATTCTTGCCTATCACACATTGTCAGAACATCGTCTATTAGTTTAGCATGTTGTTGTTAGAACTTACTAGCTAGCTTGGATATGTATTGTTATGAACTTACTAGCTAGCTTGGACATGTATGGTCTTGAACCAGAATTTCATTTTTTTTTTGTGTAATTTTTAACCCAATGGATAAAATGAATGTGGAATTCTCAAGTTTGAGTTTAAATTTGAATTTCAGTTTACGTTTAATTTGAGTTCTATTTGACTTGACTTTTACTTGACTTTCTTTGAGTTCCATTTGACTTGACTTTGACTTGACTTCCATTTGACTTGAATTTGGCTTGACTTCCATTTGACTTGACTTGACCTTGATGCGATCAGATTATTTCATATTTAGCCATTCAGGCATTTCAGCAAATCTGAATCAATTTTTTTTTTTATATTATAAATTAAATCTGAGACTCACGGCTGAGGGTCTGTACCTCGTTACCCTCAAAATCGGTCATTATTTTGAGACACACGGCTAAGGGTCGTACAAAACAGCTACGCTTTATCAAAGACCCCAACAGAGACGGTTACCACTGGTCGTATAACTCGTATGTATGACTTGTCCTGACTGTCGCGGAACTTCTTTTTTCCACTAGTGTGGTTCCTTTCTTTTTTCCTGTTGCACTTAGAATGAAAGTATTTTGTGTTGTTATCTTGTTCTTGAATGAAAATATCTCTTGATTTCTGCTGGTAGAAATCATTCTGAATCTTATTATGCCACTTATTAAGATCATTGTTGATGGAGATAACTTGGTCTTGAGTGAAAGAAGTAGGAGGTTGAGCTTGAAGAACTTCCAATTATTTTTGGAGATCATCAACCTGCTTATTCACATTACCAAAATGTTCCCTATTCCATCTACATAAATCCTTTCTTACTGCATTTTGTTTCTTGACAAGTTTGAAACTAGGTGAGCCAGAAAATTCATTTTTTCATGCATTAGCAATAATGTTAGAGCAAGAATCATCATTAAGCCAAGTAAGGAAAAATTTGAAAGGTTTCCAGCAGTTGTTGATACTAGTGTCAGAAACAAGCATGATAGGACTATGATCACTGCCTACCTGATTAAGATGGTAAAGTTTGGAATTGGAAAAATAAATGTTCCAGCCACTATTCCTTAAGGACATATCAATTCTAGATTGTTTATCTCCTGTACCTAGATTATTATTGGTCCAAGTATAGTTTTTGCCTGTGTAACCAAGATCAATAAGACCACTTTCTTGAACTAATTTGTTGACCCAACCATCTATAGAGGAAGAAGCACCACCTACAGATTCTATCAAATGGAAGTTCAAGTCTCCTACAACGATCCATGGCATTCTACTAGCTTTACTGAAGTCTAGTGTGTAATTCCATTGCTCCTTTTTTTATGATAATTGTTATGACCATACATAAAAGTGACAAGAATTTCTGGTTTACTAAGATCGTAATGAACAATTACATTGAACATGTTATGACTGTCTCCTACCAAATCACAAATAAACCCATTTTTCCAGAGCAATACTAAACCACAAGAGAGACCCACTGGTTCTATGTGTCAGTATTAGGGTATTGATATTGTTTCAGAAGTGGTTTACATTAGTGTTAGCTAATTTTTGTTTCACACAGGAAAAAAATGTCTGGGTTTTGGGACCTTATAAGATCAGCTAGGTGATTCCTGGTAGAAGTATTTTTAAAACCTTGAACATTCCAAGATATAATCTTCATGTTAATAGAAAAAGAAAAATAAGCTAAATCAAAGTAAAAGGTAAGAAGTGAAATGCAATGTCTAGGAGATACCTGTTTCTCCACTGGTGCATTGATGGATTGTGCAGTTTCCTTGATAGTCATTTGTGGTGCTGAAATATCCAGTTGCTTTCCATTACCATGATTAGCAGATGATGAAGAAGTTTGTATCTGAATGTTACTTTGGCTAGTGGAATTTCTCTGACGTTTTCCTAGTCTACCAGTCTCTTCAAGTGTATCTTCACCACTATTAGCTGAAGCATTTCCAAACCCAATAAATATCCCATCTTTTGGTGGAACAAAAGGAGCCCTTCATCATTTTCTTTTGACTATGTTGAGGTGCAAAGCATCGGGACAAGATTTCAGGACAAAGAATATTCTTTCTCTCTGGATTTAGTGTTCCCAAAATAATGTGGTTTTTGATGTGCTATTCCAAAAACTTTGTTGCGGAAGCACAAGCCTTGTTTGAGTGTTTTAAAACAAAGCGGTTTGGGCATATCCTATGAGGTTGCTTTTCATAGTAAAATCGAATCCATTTTGTGTTACCTCTTTGAGTTAATCTATTAAAATTCCTCTTCTCAATGGAGGTTGGAGATTGATTTTCACACAAACTTTCACAGATTTTCCTGGAGCTGGAATTGCATCCTTTGGTTTAATAACACGAACTTGTCCCATGATTTTCCCCATATCCTCAATGATCTTGACTTTCATAAGTTCTGGTAGCAGAGACCTTTCAGTTCAAGATTCCCAATCAAAATCCTTATAAATACAACTTTCCCAATAATGGTGAAGAACAGTTAGATACCCATCAATGCTCCATGGCCTTGTTATGAAAACCTTGTTGAGATTTGTCTAGTTCTTGAACTTGAAAACCATTGTGTTTGGGTCATTTTCGATAACTTTGACTTCATCAAAGTTGAAGAAAGTTCCGGTTAAATTGAATCTGCTTTCTCAACCCTCTTGTTGCTCATCTTCCTTCATGATAATTTTGCCAATGAGGCGCTTATCCCATTGACCTTTTTCCACATCTTCTTCCTCAAATTCATAATGATGGACAATGGCTTCTGATACACTTTCTAGTTCGAGTGTTGCATTCTGAAACTTTTCTGCAAGATCTGTGACAGTTTCAGTTGGAACTTCCGCCATTTCTTTGATATTGATTGAACTGTTGTCTCCTCCAAAACAATGTTGTTGTTTATAAAGTTTTAGGTTTGTATAATAAGGGTTAGGGTAAAGAATAACTATACCATATTTTGACTGTTGGATACTCGGCATATAAGATATATTCAAGACGAGATATTTTGAAGTAACTATGGAAAGATGGATGAGATTGATTGACTTGCGAGAAGGGGGAACTGATTTTCAAATTTGTAACGGATTTTTCTAAGAATTTGGATGGTGAGTGCCATGTATTATTTCTTTTTGAATTTGAAAACAATCAGTAACAGGATCGTCGCTAACTCGGGAATCGGCTTGAACTGCAACCTTGGTAATGGAAACAATGGAGACATCTTCTTCTTCAACGAACTTATAAACAACCACAGCAAACGGTAAAACTATCACAAACACAGAGACAAACGTCTGTGTGACAAACGTCGAATGGGAAAACGCCATTTTTACTTGAAAATTACACAATCTGTTAATACACAATGAAGAAAGTAGATAGTTAGTAAGACATCGTAATTTTAAAAAACTTAAAGATTGAGTGAAAAAATCGAATACAAAACAATGGATTTTAAAACAGAAATGAAAAGAGTTGCATAAAGATTGGAAAAAACCAAATCAAAAACCTTGCATCTTTTAATACCCAAATAAGTACTCTCTTTTTCCAGTTTTAAAAAGAAACGAGATAGCATGTTTGTTATACCACTACAAGAAAACTAATGTATTGCAACATGTTCTTTGTACGTCAAGAACACGTATTTTGTGTTGCAATAGCTTTTTGCCACACAATTTTTTTTTGCCACACCGTGTGGCAAGAAACTATGTGACAAAAAGTTATTGCCACACCTAAGATGAGCTGCGACAATAGTTGTGTTTTTTTTTCCGCACCCATTGGTGGAGCTAAAACATGAGACAAAAGGTTTTCTTTTCTATTATTTTATTTTATTTAAAAAAAATGATTACCGTAATTAAAGGGTCAAAAATATATTTATTACCTTTTTTTTGTTCATGATAACAATAGTAATTAATTTGATTTTTATTAATTTTGAATCATCCGGTAAATCGAATACAGAAAAGAATAACGAGGATAAACTTCCCAGCTTGTTGATTTATTTATTTCATATACAAATTTAGTACACATATACTTCTATCTCAAATTTAGTACACATATACAAATTTGACGCATACTTATTTAAATCAAGGTCATTTTTTTGAAAAATCTTTTTCTCTCTCCTAAAAATTTTCCCTCTCTGGCGAATTTTTTAGGGTTTTCAAATTTTTTCCATTTGTTTTGAATCTTCTATCTCAATCATCTTGGTGATCTGAGATGGGGGAAAACGCTGATCCACCTCCTAAGAAAGTCTTGACCTATGTCGAAAAGGTGATGGGTACGAAACAGATGTCGTCTACTTCTTTTGATTTAACCAAACTACCAAACCCTACTGTTAAAGAGGGGAAGCCAGCAGTTGTTATTCCTGAAGATTTCTATGCGGAAGGTTGCATATTATGGGATTTCAGTCTTATTGGTCGATTAGACCTAAAGGGTATTAACTTTCAAGATGTGAAGAACATTTTTGAACAACAATGACAGTTAGGTCAAGGCCGTGTTCATTTTGTACCCATGAATAGGGGTTTCTTTATCATTAAGTTACTATCAGGAGGATAAAGATAAGCTTCTTAATGTGGAAGCTTGGTTTTTCGATCAACAAAAGTTGAACATCATGGAATGGTTTCTAGGGTTTGATACGGACAAACACCAAACCTCCCATGCTAACGTGTGGGGTTAAGTTTCCAGGTTTGCCGGTTGAATTTTGAATTGAAAAAACCTTGTTATCTATAGCTAAATCTCTTGGAACACCCATAGTGGTTGATAAACGTACTCTTGAACATGAGTATGGGAATTTTTCCTCTGTTTTAATTGATATAGACTTTGCTGAACACAACACTGATGCAATTCATGTTACAGCGGGAGGGTTGGAATTCTGGCAAGCTTATTGGTCATTCTGACTTAGAATGTCGTAAGAAGACAAAGAACGATGTCAACAACTTACAACTTCAGAGTTCCAATCAAGGACAAGACAAACAGAGTACGGTGGTAAATTTAATTTGTTCCAAATGATAACAATGGATGGCAAAAAACTGGACTCAGGAGGAAGGGTAAGAATGCTCCAATCATTCCAGTTGTTCCTGAAGTTAGATATAATTTGATTAGTGGAAGTCAGGCTGACGTTGTGCATGGCCAACATGTGACTGTAGCTCCGGTTAATTTTGTTGTTCCGATGACTTCTCCTGTTATGGTTAGTAATGTGGCAAACAATATTGAAGAGGGTGAAATTGCGTCAGTGATTGTTATTGATGTTGTTGACATACAGCTTCAGGATGAATTAACTAGGTCTGAAGCTGCTGCGAACTCTGCTGAATTGGCAAGAACTAGGCTTAAGGTAGCTGAGCGCGCAATATTAGTTTCAACGGATCTGGAGAGTGAGCTTGTTCAAACTAAGTCAAATACGGGTTCTGAAACGGGGGAGAGTAAGAATCCTGTAGTTTATAGGACTGTGGTTTCTTCTTCAAACACTCCTTTAACTCACATTTTATATACTAGGGAATGCGTGGTCTCTCCCAACCAATTTGAGGCTCTTAATGCTGAGTTACGCTTGGGTGATAGCATGGAAACAATTTTGGACATTACTACAACGTCAGGCAGTTTGTCTAATCAAGTTCCTGTCATTGTTTCAAGATACCTTACATCTTCTATTCCTACACGGATTGTTTCTTCTAGTCAGCCTACTACTGGGGTTAGCGTGAATTCTGCTTTGGGTGTGAAAAACAAGTCTTATGATAATATTTCTTTGGGTGGTAGAATTATATATGGTAAGAATGTTAAACAGGGAGAGGCTTTTCAAAAGAAAGACTCAGGAAGATCAGCACAACGTGTTTAGGTAAATAGCCCCAAAAAATCTGGTTATTAATGCGTGTTCCTTTTTGGAATATCAATGGGATTGTGCGGGATGAAGCAAAATGTAAACTTAATGATTTAGTTAAAGTGTTTAAGCCTGACATTATTGGCATTGCGGAACCTAGGGTGTTTGTTTCTTCTAGGTCCTTGCATCATTTTAAGATCGACGGTTTTCATAGTTCAATAATACATAATTCTATGGATTCTTCAATTAGGAATTTGTGGGTTATGTGGTCTCTGAATTTTTCAGAGCCAGTGGTCTTAAATTGTTCACGGCATGCCATTATTATTTATGTGGATGGTGTTCATATCTCTTTGGTTCATGCTAGCTCTAATCAGGTTACAAGGAGAAATCTTTGGCGACAACCGGATATGGGTTCTCAGCAAGTTCTGTGGCTAGTTATTGGAGACTTCAATTGTGTTCTGCGCAATGAGGAGAAGAAGGGTGGAGCTACTCCAAGAGTTGCGGTTGTTAATGAATTTAGTGATTGGTTGGATGATAACGGTCTTTTCGAAGCTAAAGCTTTGGGTTGTAAGTTCACACGGTGTAATAAGCAATCAGGAGCTAGAAGAATTGTCAGTAAACAGGATCGTGTGGTGATTAATGAATATTGGTTGAATCGTTTCGAGAATTGGCGGTGTAAAGCTCTTCCTAGAGAAGTTTCCGACCATTCTCCTCTTATTGGTTATCCTTTTGTGAATACTAGGCCTCGTATAGCTCCTTTCCGTGTTCACAAGATGTGGTTTTTGCATCCTGATTTTATGAGAATGGTTCAAGATAGTTGGGATGCTCCATTGGTTGGATCTCCAGCTTTTATTTTTCCTCAGAAGTTGAAACATTTGAAGATAGAGATGAAGTTGTGGAATCAGTTGGTGTTTGATAATGTGCATGTTCGGCTAAAGCAAGCTAATCTCATACTTGAAGGGGCTATTAGAGTGATGGATGAAGATCCGTCAAATGTTCAAAAGCAAAATTTGATGAAGGATGCACAAATAGAAGTTAATGATATTCGGATGCAGTTAGCTACAATGCTTAAACAAAAATATAGGAATCAATGGTTGGTGGAAGGGACTAGTAACACTAATGTTTTTCACAACAGCATTCGTATGAGAAGGAGTAGTAATACTATTTCGGCGTTACGAGATGATACAGGGGATATTGTTACTGATTGTGATCAATTAAGTGACATGATTGTGAATTATTGTCAATCCAAATTTTAATGGGGATACTTCTGTTCCGGTGAACTCTCTTTTTGAGTTTGAACATGCAGGTATCTCTGTTGAGGAGAGCGTTTTTATGGATCCATTACCTACATCGGAGGAGATTTATCAGGATATTTTTGATTTGGGTGCTGATAGTGCTCCGGGTCCGGATGGGTTTGCTGGGTTTTTTTACAGGCATTGTTGGGATATCATTTGTGAGGACCTGGTGAAGGCTATTTTGTTTTGTTGGTCAAATAAATTCATTCCTCATGGAGTGAATTCTAGCTTGCTTTTGCTTTTGCCCAAGGAAAGGGGTGCTAATATTCTTAGGAATTTTAGACCAATTGATCTTAGTAACTTCTTTTTTAAGATTTTTACTAAGATTCTAGCTACTCGGTTGGGAGGAGTTTTGGGTAAATTAGTCTCTGAGGAGCAAGTGGCTTTACGAAGGGTAGAAATATCCATGAGAACATCAGTTTAGCGTCGGAAATGGTGAATGAACTTCAAATAAAGCGCAAGGAGGGTAATGTTGGTCTAAAGCTTGACATTACGCAAGCTTTTGATACTAGCTGGTCTTTCATCTTGCAAGTGTTTAGACATTATGGGTTTTCGGAGAGTTGGTGTAATTGGATTCTGCAGATTTTAAAGTCTGCAAAATTTTCAGTTCTAGTTAATGGGAGCCCGGAAGGTTTTTTACGTATTGATAGAGGTTTGAGGCAGGGTGATCCTTTATCACATTTGATTTTTGTGTTGATTGAAGATGTTTTAAGCGGGAATATTACGAAATTATTTCGTGAGGGAAAGATGTCGACTATTGTTACCAGAAAAGGTATCTCTCCTACTCATTTATTTTTTGTTGATGATATCATGATTTTTTGCAAAGGAAACATGAAAAGTTTGAGGAACTTGGTTACTCTTCTTGATTCTTATAAACGTGCTTCAGGTCAAACCGTTAGTCGTGAAAAAAGTAATATTTATTATGGAGGTGGTTCTTTGAGGAGGCGGGAAAATATTGCTGAACTTTTAGGCATGCCCATTGCTACTTTCCCAGATAGATATTTGGGGGTGAAGGTAATGCCACGAGCAGTTAAATATCACCATATTAGTAATGTGGTTGAGAAGATTAAAGAGCAATTAGCTGGTTGGAAGGGTAGGATGCTATCTTTTCAAGATAGGGTAGTGCTGGTCAAGTCGGTGATTGCGAGTTTTTCCATCCATAATATGGCTGTTTACAAATGTCCTAGGAAGTTCGTTCATCAATGTGAAGTGGTGATTCGAAACTTCTTGTTGTCGGGTGATTCTCAGGTTAGTAGATCTTTTGTGGTTGGTTATGATAAGGTTTGTGCTCCTTTGAATGAAGGGGGTCTTGGGATTACTAAAATGAGGGTCATGAATAAAGCATTGCTTACGAAGTTGTGCTGGAATATTCGGAATTCAAAAAAGGTTTGGTCTCGGTACCTTTGTGCTAAGTTTTATAGTCGTAAAGGCCAGTTGGTGGGATATACTAAATCTTCCATACTTCCGGGTTTTAAATGGGTGCATAGTGATGTGCTATTCAACTCCAGGGCGATGGTTGGGGATGGACGCACTCCCTACCTGTACTTTGATGCGTGGTGTACTGATGTTTGTGTGGCAGATATTATTGGGCATGAAAACTTGGACCGTAGCATACATGTCAGTGATTGTATTCATAATGGGGCGTGGGTTTTCACTGATGAGGTGCGTCAGAATCTGTTAGCTGCTGGAGTCGACTTAAATAATCTTCCAGTTTCGATGGGAGGTGCATATTACACCGTGTGGAAACCAGATTACAAGGGATTATTTACTGTTCGTTCAGCAAAGGAGTTGGTCAGGCGTAGATACCCCGCTATGGAGGGAACTGAGTTGTTTTGGAGACTGTATGTTCATCCTGCATTAGCAGCCAGAAACTGGCTTTTGATGAAAGCGTGTGCAACACTTGATAAGGTCAGAAGTCGTTTTAAACATCAAGTTGTGAATAAGTGTTGTTTGTGAAACAGTCAAGAGGATTCTTTGGAGCACATTTTGTGGAGTTGTAGCTTTGCATCTCGAGCTTGGAGGTGGATTTCCGGTGTTTTTGATCTTCTCCCACATCAAAATCTGTTGGTTTCTTACAAGGTAGCTAAGAGTAGGAGCAGGATGGTTAAAGATCTTTGGTTACTGCTATTTTGGTGATTCGTTCTGAACTTTGGATGACTCGCAATGGTTTCGTATATGGCAATCAAAGAGTTTGCTGGCTGTTTTTTCCAAAAAAAAAAAAATCAACCAGATACATGAATACTCTGTCAGGCTTAAGGGTTATATGTACAATTCTCAATAGGATTTATAACTCTTATCTTTCTTTAGGGTTCGGCATAGAAGTGTTAAGCATGCAGTTCCAAAAGAATGCTTTTGGGAGCCTCCCGGAAGTAATGAGATTATGTTATGTTGTGATGGAGCAGCGCAGGGTAATCCAGGGAGAGCGGGTGCTGGAGTGGTTGTTCGTGATGCCAATGCTAATGTGATAGCTGCAATGAGCGTTGGTTTTGGAGTTCAAAAACCAACTATTTGGCTGAATTATTTTGTATCATTGTTGGTTTGGAATGGGCCATCAAGTTTGAAAGCCAAAATATTTGCATTAGAACAGAATCTATGAGCTGAGTGTTGTTTTGATGTTATCCAGTGACAGCAATGAAGTTCCTTGGTTTCTTCGTTCTAGATGGATGGAATGGAATAGGCCTGGCAATGATGGTCAACAATCCGAGCATGTTACCTAATGGACTGATATATATTTTAATTTTTTAAGTAGCACTAGTATTGATCAAGCAGATGAAAATTTCATGAATTTTGATACCGTTTTCTAGATTTAAATTACAAATGGGTTCTGAGCAAACATGAGTGCAGTAATTGTAGCTATATCATGATTAATCAACAAACTTATATACAAGTACTATGCTTCAAAAAAAAACAGACAGACCCATCATCAGTTCTCGGATTGCAAAAAATCTTTTCTAAACAAAAAGTTTATGACCTAAACAAAAAAATTGATCAAATCATCATGATCATATATCAGATGATGAAAATATATGAGTTTGGGTTTTTGTTTGACAACTGTGACGTTTTTTTTTCCTTTTTGTTCAGAAAGAGAAATAACACGTATATGTTTTGGTTTGGAAATTGGTTCGGATGAAAATTTAAACCGAAATGGTAAGTTCATACTTTTTTCCTCAATATCCCAACTGTTCACAGATTTTTTGTATTTAAAGTAAATATGTAAAAACACGTGTCTAGTTTTCGTTGGAGGGACACGAAGAGACACCTTAATGGGAGACAGGTAATCCGGACCCAACAAATGAAGCTTACTTTTCTATCTTTCTAACCTATATATGTACATTATAAGAGGTTTTGTGTATTTAGTTACTAGAGTTTGTTAACAGAAAGTCGCTTAAATGTCATTTGCAAGACAGAAACGTAGTTGAGATTCTTGAGAATGATCAAAACTTCTTTAAACATGTAATTATGATGACAAATTAAGTATCATTTCGATTTTATTTTTCAATGACTTTTAAATAGGAAGCTGTTGCGGTAAATAGCAATTACGAAATTATATTTCTGATAATAGAATATTTAGTCAAATTAAGATGTATGTATGTGGCAACTGAATTATAAAAAGAACGTTCTTGATTGTTGATTTTAAGGAAATTTATATTGGCAGTGACTAAATACAAACCTTACAAATGTTAAATATTGTTGAGAGAGTAAATTTCGTTAGACAATCTCCACAGGTTCAGAATTATTTTAATTTCAATTCAATTCATTTTCTTACAGACTCTCTTGAAGAGCTCACAATATAAACACCTAAAATAAATGACTGGTTAAACAGGTAACCAATCCAACACAGCCGGTCACACACCAACTACAGACTGATACCTAACAGTTACACACACACACTGACCAGTCACACGTTCTGTGACACACTTGAATTTCTATTTCCTAACCCCCCTCCCCAACACACACCCCCCCACCCCCACCCCCACACACACACACACAAAGCTCGTGCTTGAGTCTCAAAGTGGAGAAGCGTGTTGTAGAGAGCCCTTTGGTGAAGATATCTGCCAATTGATCTTGGGGTACAACTAGAGATTTGGAAGCAATTAATTCTCGGACAAAGTGAAAATCTATTTCAATGTGCTTCATTCGATTGTGAAAGATGGGATTTTCTTTCAGATATGTTTTTCCCATATTATCACACCATAAAACAGGCACTTTGGGAGAAGGAAAGTGTAGCTCACGTAGGAGAGATTGAATCCATATCAATTCAGAAGTGGCATCAACTAGAGCACGATATTCTGCCTCAGTACTGGATCTGGAAATAGTTTTCTGTTTTCTAGAGCACCAAGAAATCAGATTAGGTCCTAAAAAGATTGTTAATCCACTAGTAGATCTTCTGTCAAGAAGATCCCCTGCCCAATCAGCATCTGAGTATGCCTGCAAATCAGAGATGAAGCTCTTCTCAATTGGGTCCATGAGAAATAGTGCCAACTAGATATGTTAAAATTCTCTTTATAATGGTGACCAATGTCGGGGAAGGATGTTGCATTTTCTGGACAAGCTTTGTTGACAAAAAAGCTATATCTGGTCTAGTAATAGTAGCATATTTAAGGGCACCAACAATGCTTCTATAAAGTCCTGGATCTTCAAACAAAGTAGAATCAACAGCAGTGGAGGAATGAAAAGGTGTTGCAGAGCTCTTTGCATCGGTCATTTTGGTTTTGGTTAACAAGTTTGAAATATATTGTTGCTGAGATAACAACACACCTGAAGGAGTCTTGATAGCTTGAATTCCTAAAAGAAATGCAATTCTCCCAGATCCTTGATAGCAAATTCCTTTCCCAAAGTATCAATAAGAGATTCAATGGCAGCTGGATCACTTCCTGTCACTAAAATATCATCAACATAGATCAATATGTAGAGAACTGAAGTAAATGTGACTCTGAAAAATAGAGATGTTTCTGTCTTGGATGAAGAGAAAAAATTTGAGAAGAGAAACGTACTTAATCTCTCAAACCAAGCTCTTAGAGCTTTTTTCAGTCCATAGAGTGACCTTTTGAGTTGATACACATGATGAGGAAAAACTTTGTCAGCATAACCAGGTAGTTGAACCATGTAAATATTTTCAGATAAGTGACCATGCAAAAAAGCATTTTTGACATCTAGCTGTCTAATTTGCTAGTTCTTGTGAAGAGTAATAGATAAAATGATTCTGATTGTTGTTGGCTTAACCACAAGACTGAATGTGTCTTGGTAATAAATACCTTACACCTGATTGTATCCTTTAGCACCTAGTATTTCCTTGTACCTTTCAATGGACCCATCTGCTATTCTCTTGATTCTAAAAATCCATTTGCACCCTATGACATTATAGCCTGAATCAGCAAGGACCAATTTCCATGTTTCATTTTGTATGAGAGCATTGATTTCTTTATCCATAGCAGCCCTCCAATTTGTATCCTTGCAAGATTCAGTGTATCATGTAGGAACACTGATGTCTCCACATACTGTTTGAAATTTAGATGTATAAATTGACAATGCCCATTTTACCTCTAGTTTTCATTGAATGTTCATTAGTGACTACAGGAGTTACTGGTGCAGATATGGGAGTAGTTGCAGAAGTAGAAGATGAAACATTGTCTTTGACTGGTTCGACAGTTAAGTTATCAGCAGCTGACAAATCAAGTTCTGGTGAAGATGTAACAGACATAGTTGGCAGTGCAGCTTTAGTTGGTTCATTAGTAAACATAAAAGCATATGGAAACTTGTTTTCATCAAACTTAACATCTCTAGATATAATGATTTTGTTAGTGCTGGGATTTAAGCATTTATATCCTTTATAAAGATGGTTGTATCCTAAAAAGATGCATTGAACTGATCTTGGCTCCAATTTGTGTTTATTGAAGTTTCTTAAACAAGGATAACAGGCACACCCAAAAGTATGTAAGAACAAATAATCTGGTTTGAGATGAAAAAAACACTCCAATGGAGACAAGTGATTAAGTTTGGATGTAAGTAGTCTATTTATCAAGAAATTAGCAGTTTCAAAGGCATATGACCAGAAGGATATAGGTAGAGATGCAAGAAAAGTTGAAACAGTCCTATATTCACCTCCCCAATCTGATTGAACAAATTTAATCTTTCTAGATAGTTAGTTCTCAACAAAGTTTTTGAATTTAATAAAAGTAGGGAGAACTTCAGATTTATAAGTAAGTGGATACAACCATGTAAATCTTCTAAAGGAATCAATGAAAGACACATAGTACTTGTAGCCATTCACAGAACATAATGGAGAACCCCACACATCTGAGTAAATCAAATCTAGAGGACCAGCTACACTAGTTGTTGAAGAAGATGTATAAGGGAGAGCATGACTCTTAGCTGACTGACAAGAAGCACAAATTGTAGAAGATAAATGAGAATCAATAACCTCATTGACTGATGACAGAACATGCTTGAGAGTCTTGTAGGCTGGATGACCAAGTTTGTTATGCCAAGTTGCTGAAGAAGACAATCCAGATGAAAACGCTTGCTTAAGCTGTGCTGATGTAAACTCCATGTGGTATAAGCCATCTTTAACAGGACCAGTAAGAAGGACTTTATTGGTAACCAAATCCTTAATAAAAAAAAATGTCAGAATAAAATTGGAAATAGCAATTGTTCTCTTTAGTAAACTGTATGACAGAAATCAGATTCTTGGTAATTGATAGACAATGATAAAAAGAGGTATCATCTAGTGGATTGGATAGAAGTGGCTATTCCTAAAGATTTAGGAGGACTTGGTACTAAAAAGTTGCATCTTATGAATGTGGTTTTGCTCATGAAATGGTTGTGGAAACTTGGATCTGACATCAAGCCACTGTGGAAGCAGCTTATATTTTAGAAGTATGAGTATGCACGGTTCGATTGGTATACCAAATATTGCAACCAACTATATGGATGCAGCATTTAGAAAGGAATCAACAAGCATGTTGAAAAATTCAAAGCTAACTGCATTTTTGCTCTTGGTTAAGGAAAAAGAATAAGCTTTTGGCATGACAGATGGATAGGAGAGAGACCCCTGGCAACTCAATTCCCAGCTGTTTATAATGCCTCAGTTCAAAGATGAACACTGTCAATCATATGTACTCGAGTAACTCCAACTCTTTGATCCTGGGCATCACTAGAAGGGTTCATGATCACGTAATTAAGGAAATTGCATCTCTACTACATATTCTTGATTCTAATGGAGCAATCCCCTCTGCCTATGCCGACGTTAGATTATGGAAAGATGGGAAAAACACCGGTAAGTTTTCTGTTAAAAAATGTTACAATTGGATAATCAAGGAAAATCTAGAAGACCACATCTTGTTATCTTGTGTTCATCCGAAGAAACTTTGGTCAAAATTGTGGCCAGCAAAAGTCATATTTTTCATGTGGAGTGCAAGCAAACACAAAATTTTAACTCAAGATCAACTTCTAAAAGACATTGGAGACCATGGGCTAATCACTGCTATATGTGCATTAAGGATGAAGAAACACCATCGCATTTGCTTCCTCACTGTCAGCTAGCTATTTTTTTATATGGGACTACTTTTGAGTAGAATTTGAGCTAATTTGGGAAATTCCTCCATCAGTCGATGTTGCGCTTAGCACCAGGCCGTCACCCTTGAGTAAAACCAGAAAATCACTCGTCATCAAAGCCTTACCTGCTTCAATTCTTTGGTCCATATATATGGTAGGAAAGGAATCGACGTGCTTTCAACAACAAAACGCTTACAAATGCTAAACTCATACTGCGAATAAAATACACCATTGCCTATTGGCTTTATCTCCATCCTACTTTCCATAACACTCCTCTCAGAGATTTCATGCTCAGTTGGACAAATGTGGTATTTGAACCACCATGAAAACTCTAGATTGTAATCAGTTTTAGGAATGAGTTTTCCATTTTTGTTTTGTATTGTGGTGCTTTCTCCTTGTTGTTTGTTATTTTATTCCTTGGTCGGATTCCACAAGTTGTAATTATGCTCCCAGTTGGCTTTTGCCTCTCAATAAAATCACTCTTTACCGATCAAAAAAAAAATGTTCTATGACGCGTGCATCTGTACGATGGGTAGTTATTCAAGCAGGAGTTACAAAATAACTACAAAAGTATAGGCACATAGAGAGAGTTGCTCACCGATCTTCGCTTTGATTGAAGAAGAACGCAGTTCCTTGTGAAAGGGCAGAGTGCTTCTTTAATGTGTCCGTTGATCTCTCAAAATTGCTACTGTATTTGGATACGAGAGGTCGAGACTCGAGACCAAATTTTGTATCAAATTACGTGACCAAAAGAGGGCAAGGTAACCCCTCCTGCATTACTTGATTTATTATGGGATGTGGTGAAGGGACCTACTCACTTTATTTATTTTATTTTTATTTTATTTTTTATTTATTTATTTTGATCGATAAAGAAAAATATATTGATCAAAAAAAGAGAGGGTATAAAGGTTATACCACCCTGAGCAAGAACAAAAGAAATAAAGAGAAGTAAGGAAGGTAACAGGCTACCCACCTTCAAAGCCTAACAAAAACAAAGCCAAACAAGCAACAAAAGCTGACAGGCTACACAGAAAGCAAAACTACAGTGGATCAAAGTAAATATTGCACCAATATGCCATAATATTGGAGGAGTTAACAGTGTCAAACTATCTAATTGCAAG
The DNA here is from genome assembly GCA_023531295.1 of Papaver armeniacum. Lineage (NCBI taxonomy): Eukaryota > Viridiplantae > Streptophyta > Magnoliopsida > Ranunculales > Papaveraceae > Papaver > Papaver armeniacum. The sequence goes on along the minus strand of JAJJWW010001251.1, from coordinate 130,728 downwards.
AACCCAAGTGAACAGGCAGTAAATGGCTTTGTTCACAACTCCAGTAACATTGCTTCTCTTATCAGTAAAAACTCTTGCATTTCTCTCATTCCATAAGCTCCATATAATTGCTACAGGTACCAAATTCCAGACTGCTAAATTGGCTGTATTATGCTGTGGCAAATTCCAGGATTGAAGAGAAGGAATAATAGTCCTATTCACACAGTAAAACCAGTTCAATTTGCTTAATAAATTATTTCAAACATCTTTAGCAAAAGTGCAGTGAAGTAAAAGATGAGAGCTTGATTCATTGTTGTTGCAAAACAAGCAAACTTCAGGGACTTCAATACCTCTTCTTATAAGTAAATCTCTTGTAGGAAGTCTGTCATGAGCAATTAAACACAAGAAAAAACCAACCTTTGGGGGACACTTAAGATTCCAGATGAAAGTATAAATTAAAGTTTGTTGAGCAATACCATTCCATAGTGAGCTTATCATATGCAGACTTAACTGAGTAACATTTACTTTTAGTAAAAGGCCATACCAGTTCATCATCCTGAGTTGCATTGAGATTGAAAGAGGAAAGATCGGCCATAATAAGATGATATTCAGTTCTTGCAGCCACATTTAGTCTTGTTGGAATTTGCAGATTCCAGGAGATAGCATTCTCATCTGAAGTGCACATCTCAGCAACTAAAAGATACTTTGCTCTAGACACAAAATACAGGTTAGGGTAACTAGTCCTAATTGATTTATCATATACCCAGTTATCATCCCAGAATCTCACTGAAACACCATTGTTTACTTTGAATTTGATGTTCTGCAAAACAAAAGACTTATAATTCATAATTGCCTTCCATACTGATCTACCTTAAGAAATTTTTGGTGACTATGGAATCCATAAAGCTCCATCGATGCCATACTTCTCATCAACAATTTTTCTCCAAAAGCATCCTTCTCCACAGCAAATCTCCAAGTCCATTTTGAAAGCAAAGCTTGATTCATCTGTTTTAAACTCTTAATACCTAGATCCCCAAACTTTTTTTCTTCCGCAAAGAGCACTCTACTTTACCAAATGAATTTTTCTTCTTCCTTTATTATCATTCCATAAAACATCTCTTATTAGTTTCTCCAAATTTTTAATGATGGAAGCAGGCATCTAAAAAAGTGACATATAGTATATAAGAAGGTAGTTGAGCACACTGTTTATCAAAGTGATTTTTCCAGCTCTTGAGAGTAAAAAATTTTTCCAACCAGCAAGCTTAGCTATGAACTTTTCTATAATTTTATCCCACTTTGCAACTCCACCACATTTGTCTCCTAAGGGAAGACCCAAATAAGTAGCAGGCAAGGTTCCACTGTAGCAACCAAGAATAAAAGAAAAAAATAGATAAGTCACCCTCATATGCAACTCCAAAGATTTGTTTTTTTGCAAAGTTAATCTTCAATCCAGTTAACATTTCAAAGGACAGAAGAATGAGCCTTATATTTTTAATTTGTTCCACATTAGCATTAAGGAAAATAAGTATATCATCTGCAAATTGCAAATGACTGACCACCACTCCACTATCCTTAGTTTGAAACCCATAAATAAGGCCTTCTTCTTGAGAATTTTTAATCATGAAAGTGAGAGCTTCCCCAACTAATAAGAAAAGGAATGGTGATAAAGGATCACTTGTATGATTCCTTTATTGCTTTTGAAATAACCAACTACACTCCCATTGATTTAAATAGAAAATCTGACAAATTCAACACAACACTTGATCCAACTCCTCAATTTTTCACCAAACCCCATTAATTTGAACATTTCATCTAGAAAATTCCAATTAACATGATCAAATGCTTTCTCAAAATCCACTTTACATAGTAGACCTGGTTTTCCACTTCTTATTCTTGAATCTATGAGTTCATTAGCTATCAAGACACCATCAAGAATCAGCCTTTTCTTCACAAATGCGCTTTGATGCTCGTAAATGATCATAGAAGACAATGCTTAAACCTTTCAAAGCAAAAATTTAGATATAATTTTGTATGCCCCATGAATAAGACTTATTGGCCTTAATCTTTAATCTCCTCAATACAATCTTTTTTAGGAATAAAAGCAATAAAGGTATTCTTTAATCTCCAATCAAGATAGGATTTACCTTGTAATTCTTTAAGAATGTTTAGAAAGTCATTTTTGAGTATGTCCCAACAACGAAAATAAAATTTGATGCGAAATCCATCTGGCCCTGGTGCCTTGTATTGCCCCAGCAATTTAATAGCTCCAAAGCATTCCTCTTCTTCAATATCTATCTAACCAAATGCACATCTCCTGAGAAATTTTGTTGAACTGCATATTTTCAGCTGAGACAATTCTTTGTTGCTGAGGTTGAAAAATGTTTTGGAAAAAATTCACAATACCATCCTTAATTTCAGTCACATCATATGTGAGAACTCCGTCCACTTTTATTGCTCCAATGTAGCTCTTTCTCCTTCTGTCATTTGCAAGCCTATGGAAATACTTTGTGTTCTTTTCAAAATCCTTGAAGTAGATTTCCCTGCTCCTGCTCCTCCATTTTTAATCTCTAATTATGCTCAAGTTACAATACTCTTGTCTAGTTGCAGCTCTCTCTTCCCATTGTGAAGTTACTGACCATTGTTTGCATGCTCTATTGCATCCAGCCTCAGAAAAACATCTTCCAGCTCCTCAAGTCTATTATCAACTTCCCCAAACTCCCTTTTGCTCCAGATTCTTAACTGAATTTTAAGAAGCTGTAACTTTTTGCAGAAAACAAAACCTGCACTTCCTGAAACCACAAAGGAATTCCACATATATTTCACAAAAATAATGAAATTAGGATGTGAAAACCAAAAATACTCACAGCGGAATGGAGATGGACCAAACTTCACTCCTCCCCCAGCCAGAGCTATTGGATTATGATCGGAACAAGGGCGGGCAAGAACATGATGAGTTGCTTGAGGAAAAGCAGATTCCCACGCAGGACAAAACAAAAATCTATCAATTCTACTCCTTACACTCTGCACTTGATTGTTTGTCCAAGTAAAAGGCGCACCAGTCAATAGCAAATCAAAAAGGTGGTGCCTTGAGATAAAATTATTAAATTTCCTCATGCCATTAGTTGAGTCTCCTCCTGAAGATCTTTCATGAACATAACGAATCTCATTAAAATCACCTCCAATTACCCATGGATAATTCCAAAAACATCTAGTTTCTTCAATCTCCCTCCAGAACAAATTTACTTCCTCAGTGTTATTTGCGCATGGAGCATAAACTCCGCTTAGGGTCATCAACGTCCGGTCCTCCCGGGTACATGGCCCAGAACCGACCCAAGATATCAAGATTTGCCTGGTCCTAACGGTTCCGGGCTCTGTTCCATAATGTGTTGGCCTGAAACGGACCCATTAAAGGACACGGTAATCACTGGTCCTGGTACCCATCGGGTAAAAAATGACTTATATGACTTCCCAATTTTATGACCCCCGAGTCCCAAAAAGAATTATTCAACACCGAAAAGTGACCATCTTTAAACATACATACAAAAATAGAGTAAACTTGAGCTTAGAATCCTTAGATTAGGAAAATTAAAGTTATTTTCCTAGCTGCCATTATATATAATAAATACAAAAGTTGGCAGACATTTTTTTTTGCCGATAACTACAAGTAACGCCTGGCCCTAATATAGCCTGTCGTATTATAACCACAAAAGTTGACAGGCATATCATTCTATACAGTGTAGAAGCCTCAAAAGATAAATGCGTTTCCTTCACAAGTACATATACAAAAAAGAAGGATGTAGTTCGCACTTCGCATGTTCTTTGGCTATGCCTATACCAAAAAGAAGTTCCCACCAGTTCAATAAAGATTTCACCATCATATTTCCAATTGTTCCTGCAAGAGAAACAAAAACAGTTAATCATATTCCCAATTTTTCCCAAATCAGAAACCACCTCAAGATCATAATCACTAAATCACATTCTCTACCAAGTTTAAGGAAATACGTTATGTAAAGATATTACAGAAGAACCCAAACAACAACACACCTGTCTTCTATATCGGTTAGCCAATGTGTAATGAATTGAAAACTACACCAAGTAACTCTGGGCTCTAGATAACATAATTATATGGATTTAAAGTTTAAACGCAACCGAAATGAACCAAGTAACTCTAGGCAAAAAGAGCTAAAAATCTATCAAAACGCAATCAAATTTATGCATTCCAAGGTTAGATGGTTATTTTACCTTAAATATATTGAAAGTTTCAGTAATCCATAATAGAACTTCACAAAAACAAAATATATACTCTTCTTCTTGTCCGCCGCTTAGACAATGGGATGTTGCATCATCATCGTCTGATCGGAGCTCATCCATTGCCTCCAAAAGAGTCCTGGTGAAGTATCACCTAACCCAAATCCCTCATCTAACACAATAGAATAGTTAGTTGACGTACAAGAACCATAGTAAATGAATCACTAACCAAAATTGATATAATACCAAACATGAATTGAATATGTTACTTACTCTTCAGCGCACTTCTTATCCAATCTTGTGTGCATATCAGAGCTTCAATTGTTTCTGGAAGCATTGAAGAACGGAATTTATCTACAACTCTACCACTGGGTGTCGAAAATGCATTCTGACCACCGATGATGCAGAATTGCTAATATATCACGAGCTATCGCTGCTACAATTGGATACATTGGTCCATGAAATTTCCACCACCCCAAAACATCAAAACTAGAATCATTCGGATTAATACCACTTCCTTTACTAATAGGGTGAACATCAGCTGATAGGTATTGCTCTAGATCTGTGCGAACAACGTCATGTTGTGAACTTTCTTCCGTAAATGCCAAAACCCTTCCTTCTGAAGTAAAAGAACTTTGAGAAGTCAAGTACTACCACTACTACCAACTGGAAACCGAATCTTCCATGTTGACTTCATTTGTCGAATGTTTGCCGAGTATACATGAGATGAAGAAACATAACGTGTTGCATATTCATTATACAATCTTTTCAAGACTTCCATAACTTCTAACTTCTTCTCCTCATTTATTACAGGATATATTAATGGAAATAGTAATCCAATAATTTCATTTTAAACCGAGGATCTAAAATGGAAGCTATTGCAAATTTTTTACTAGAGAGTTTCCAATATCTTTCAAACTTTTCATCATATTCACCGCCATTTTTGAGATTAATGCATCATCGAATCACACCACTCACGAAGTTCTAAATACAAAGAACAAGCAAAGATCAAAATAACGATTAACCGTCACGTATGATGTACCTGAAAAGAGAACGGTGACTTCATAAAATACCTTCAAGCAAATTGAAAGATCGCTTGCATTCTTCCAAATTCACCGTTGGAGCAACATTAAGAAAATCGTGTTCAATCTTCGCAAACCTGGTTAAATGCTTCCTAAATAAGTGCCGTTTCAAGCATCGATAGGTAGAATTCCACCTTGTATCAACGTCTTGAATCAACTTTTTATCAGGAGCATTTACTTGCACGCAAACTTCTCGAAATTTTTGTTGTCTTTGTGGTGAACCTCTAATAAATTTCACTGAATTTCTAACTTTCTGTATTTCTTCTTTAATTTGCAGCATCCCATGATCAACAATAATGGCAACTACATGAGCAGAACATCGAACATGGAATAAATCTCCACCCAAAAGTAATCCATTATCTGGTTTTAGTTTATCAAGAAGTTCACTTACCACCACTTTGTTGGTTGAAGCATTATCCAACGTAATTGAAGCTATCTTCCTATCTATATTCCACTTGTACAACTCCGCTCCATCAAGACCTTTCGCAATGTTAACTCCAAAGTGTGTTGCCCATCCACAGAGTTAAAGGATAAAATTCTCTTCTGAATTTTCCATTCTTCATCAACATAGTGAGTTGTCAAAGCCATATATCCTCTATTCTGAGTAGTACAAGTCCACATATCAGTAGTAAGGCTTATGCGACTCCGCACCTTACCAAAAATCTCGTACAAATGCTTCTTTTCCATTTGATAAATCTTTATGCAGTCTGACTTCGTAGCGTTCCGCTTCACCAGTTTAATATTGGGTTGTAATGAAGTCAACACCCTTCTAAAACCAATGTACTCTACAAATGAGAAGGGAGTTCATGCAAGATAATCATTCTTGCAATACAATCACGAAGTTACTTCTTGGTTAAACTTAAAGTTGAAAGCAAAATTATCGCCCATCTTGTGTTTCACTAGCTTTCAAGAACATCTGGTTAATTTGCGGTTGTGTTCCTTTGTAAGCCACACAACTTTTCAAATGTTTCCTCAAACTACTGGTCCCATTTTTGCTGTCCGCACTAATATTCTTCTTGCAGTGCTTGCATTCTCCGTACGTTACTTTCCCCTTTTCAAATACCTCTTTAAATTCATTCCAAGCCTTTGAGGTTCTTCTGCGTTTACGTGTAGCTGACAGAACCACATCTGTTGTTGCCGCTTCCATATGATCAGAATCATCGAATCACTAGAATCACTTGACTCATCGCTCACAGTTTCTACTTCTTTCTCGCACCGCTGATTTTACAACTTTAGTCTTCTTTCATGACCTTGAAACCGGAGCTTTAGGAGGCGGCATACCCGGGGGTTTCGAAACGGTAACTTTAGTCTTCTTTACAGGAACACAATGATCACCAACACTACTTCCAGTTTGTTTTTTCATGTTGCCTCTGCAAGGAAAAACCAACAAACATATGTATCAGGTGTCATAAAGTATAAACGATAATAAATTTAACAAGCATATACAGAATTTAAAACACAGAATGTAAAATCAAAATACTAGCTAGTCAGCAAGTCATACACTCCAATGGTTGTCTACAGCTAAAATGGCTCACCAGCAACGAATGGGCAGCATATTGGTTATAGCTTTCGCTTGACACAAAGCCAAAGGTGATAAAGCATCGACATGGATAAGAAAGTGGTTAAATCAGGTGGGTCAAAAACACAAAGTAGTAGTTTGCGATTGCATGCGGTAACTTTAGTTTTTTGTTGCATTGCCTTCCACCACCACCGCCACCACTATCAATATCATCAGAACTAACAAAGTAGTGTCGTAATCGAGATCACTAATCATTTTACAACAAAAAACACAACATAAAAAGCCAAACACTAGAATTATAAAACGAACAAACTGGTGCAAAGACAGAGGGCCCTTTCCGCCAATAAAAACATGCAATGCTTTGTCATTGCACACATTCATTGTCTACCCACACAAAGTTATGACGGTATACTAAGAATAGCCGAGTAACGCTCAGCTCGCTTTATCCAAGGGACGACGTACTATGCCAAAGGACAAATCTAACTAAAATCAAGTCATGGCGGCATCCGCATACATAAAATGAATAATTATGCCAAGGGACGACGTACTATGCCAAAGGACGTACTATGATACGAAAATGAATAATTAGATAAGCATTATCTTTGTTTGATCAGTGAATTAGTGTATGCGCATACATAAAATCAAGTCTGTTTTTTTTCTTTATATCTTATTGAACTTTAGAGTTGGAGAGGGAAACAAGTGGTGTCAGAATTGGCATCTCAAGCCAATTAATACTCACCCTGCACAACACCCTTTACTGCCTCATTTGTTCTATCTACATCTCTGATAAGTAAGTACTGCCGCAAGAACATAGAACATTTGTGCCGCAACTTATTAAGATGTTTAGATTAACTAGATTTACAAATTAAAACAAATAAATAAAAAGATGACATGATGAAATGCTTACCAAGAGCCCCTAAAATCACCAACCAACAACACTAGTAGTACTACTATGCCCACCAGTTATAATTTCCTGAAAACAAGCGATTGAATTATTAGAGTTTTTCTTAAAAATTAAAATAGAGAAATAACATTTCAAGTTTTCAACACAAAAATCATCCATACATGAATAGGTAGCACACAACAGCAACATCTCCATTACAATTGAGAAATTGAAAGATACCCACTAACTAACCCCATCACCAGCCATAATTAAACATTTAGGTTTTCGTTTTCTTAACATTTCTACTCCCACTGTTAAGAAAAATTGTTCACTTGCAAAAACAACAAGGTGCTGGAACTAAATTTATTTGTAATAGATGCCATTTTCCAAACATTTCTTAACATATCTCTTCTAATTTTTTTATTTTTTTTTTTGATTGGAATCTCTTCTAAAATCTTACTGCAGAATAGATTCAAGAGGATTCAAAATTCTCTCAAATCGATTCAAAATTTCAAATACAACCACGCACATCGCTTTAAGAATTTGTAAGAGTACTAGTAGAGACTAGAGTAGTATATAATACCTTTCTTTCAAGAAAAGAATTTGAGAAATGAAGGATTTTCTCAGACTGTAGTCCTGTAGGGAAGTAGTTGTCACTGTAGTAGTAAGTGAGTCAAGGAGAAAGCAAATCGGATGAAATGGGGTGGTGGAGACTTCTCATCCTTTATATATGACCTAATTTTTGTTAGGAAATTTACAAAACTAGCCTTTACTAATTACCCGAATACCCGACGGGTAGGACCCGGTTGGAACCGTTTATAAACGGGTCTATTCGGGTAAATACCCGTCGGGTCTTAAATGGTTAATGTGTCCAATTTTGGACCCGGAACCGGGTCAAAATTCAGCGGGTCCGGTTCCGGTTCCGGGTAATGGGTACCCATTGACAGCCCTAACTCCAGTGAACATCCATTCAAAAGAATTGGATCGATTTTTGCATAATAATGTAATAGAGTAAGGGCCAATCAAAGAATCAATAACTTGCAATTTTGAAGAGTCCAAAGCAAAAAATTCCACCAGAGTTACCTTGAAAGCTATTTTCATAACTTGGCAAATGGGAGAAGGAAAAGAAACACTGTCATGAAATTAGCAATCAATGGAGAGGAAAATTTTTGCCAAGAGGATATTAGAATTGAATTTTCCAATTTCTATTTCAATCTATTTCAAGAAAAGCATCAATGGAGACCGCAGCTCAACTCAGACAATTTTACAAAAATATCTATGGAAGACAAGAAGTCGGTGGAAAGGGAAATAGAGGAACAAGAGGTTTGGGCAGTCATAAAAGCTTTCAAAAACAATAAGTAGCCAGGGCCGGACGGGTACCCGATGGAGTTCTTTAAGATGGCTTGCGAAATCATAAAACAAGATGTTATGGCTGTTGTCAAGGAATTTTTCAGAAATGATGGACTGGGGAGAAAATTGCTCTTTCATTAGCCTTATACCTAAAAATGAACATTCTCACACAGCAAAGACTTCAGACCTATCAGTTTGGTGGGAAGTATGTACAAGATAGTCTCCAAGGTGTTGATGGGAAGATTCAAACAACTACTTCCCAAACTCATTTCAGAAAATCAAGGAGCAAAAAACCTGGGATCATTTGCAAACTGGACATACAAAAATCCTTTGATAATGTGTCATGGCAGACTATTGATCACATTCTGATGTGTTCGGGCTTTGGTGTCAAGTGGAGAAACTAAATAAGATGGTGCATCTCATCAGCTCAGCACTCATTCTTAATCAATGGAAGTTCCACTGAGAGATTCAGACCACAAAAAGGATTGAGACAAGGGGACCCCTTGTCCCCATTACTATTAATTTTAGTTACGGAGATCTTCTCTAAACTAATGAAGAACGCTGTGGAGATTGGCATGTTAACAGGATTCCAGATTAATGGATGCACAAGTGTCACTCACTTGCAATTTGTAGATGATACACTTGTGTTTTTAGATTCTAGCGAAGAAGCGGCTAAAAATATGGTGATAATTCTTCAAATCTTCGAAGCTATCACTGGATTGAGTGTAAACTTCTCTAAAAGCTCCGTCATCAGCTTGGGTGCAGATACAAAAGCTCAAGCAGTTGCTGAAATACTTAATTGTAAATTGGATAAGTTGCCATTGCTTTATTTGGGGCTAACCATCGGAGCTACTTGCAGAAAAGTGAGCATTTGGGATTCAATTATAGAAAAATTCAGGAAAAGACTAGCTCCATGGAAGAAAAGATACCTCAACAAGGCAGGTAGAGTAGTTCTCATCAAATCAACTCTATCATCATTGCCTATCTATTATATGTCTATATTTCCCATGCATGTTGCAGTAAAAAATCTTCTCAACTCAATTATGAGAAACTTTCTATGGGGAAGAACACCAACAAATAGGAAGATTTGTTGGGTCAAATGGAGGAGAGTATTTAAACCTAAGGATCAAGGGGGGTTAGCAATAAGAAGTTTGAGGCACACAAATGAATTATTGTTGTCTAAATGGTCCTGGGGATATACCAAAGAAAAAGAACCAATGTGGAGAAATCTAATTCAGCAGAAAATGGGAGGTATAGCTCAAGATTTATGGGTCGTAGACAACTCCAAACCACAAGGTAGAGGGATATTAAAAGGAATTCAAAAAAAACAAACATTTAATTGAAGAAATAACCTCTACCAAGCTGATAAGTGGTACATCTATCAGATTTTGGTGGGACAAATGGAAAGAAAATACCTCTCTCAAGATCAAGTTTCCATTGGCTTTCAAGCCATCTTCTCAGAAACAGAACAGAATACATGAAGTGATTAAAGACGGTCAATGGAATATTCTAATGAGGAGATATCCTAATGAAGCTTAATTTCACGAAATTAATGCTCTTTTCACATTTATAGGTGAACCTCCAACCTTGCAGAATGACGGAGAAGACGAGATAGTATGTAATCTTGCTTCAGGTTTCTCTACAAAATCTGTGTACAACTAGATCTTATCAAAGAATATTGCGGAGAACCAGCTTCTGGACAACTTCATCATTCCTCTACAAAATGTCTGGATACAGTCAGTCCCACCAAAAGTTCAACTATTCACCTGGACTGTTATTCAGAACGCAATCCCAACTACAGACAACCTTACAGCAAGGGGATTCACTCTTCCAAGCACCATCTGCAGCTTGTGTAATGAGGAAGAAGAAACAGTAAGTTACTTGCTCTTACACTGCAAACTCTCTCACTCAATATGGAACTATTTTGTGGGTGGTTTTAACCTGAAATGGGTGCAAACCAGAGACCTTGCATCACTATTAATGGCCTGGAAAGTGAGAAAGGTGAGAAATATGGGGAGGAAAATATGGCCTATTCTATTCTTTACAATTTTCTGGGTGTTATGGGGCGAAAGGAATAGACGAGTTCTGACGAAAAAGTTACCAAGACCGGAGAAGGTGATCATTAACGAAGTGAAGAGCTCTATATTTCTTTGGTTCTTAGAAAACAAATGGTTCAGAACAACACCATTTAGGGGTCTTATCACTCACTGGAAAGTGATTATAGACACTTAATTTTTGTTCGGGTAACTCTTTTTTTATTTCTGAACAATATTTCTGGAGCTATACCTGACTCGGGGTTTTTACTCTATTTCCTAATAAAGTTTCAATCTTTCTACTAAAAAAAAAAACGGTAAGTTTAACCTAGCATTCGCTATAACATATGTTTACATTGGAAAGTGAAGAACTATGAAAAATATTTGTACAAACCAGATAAATATGTATTTTATGAGTGTATTAGAGTATATTCAAAAGAGATTACCATTACTAGCGAAACTAACCACAACTTATTTTTCTTCTTCTTTTATTCCTTTTCATCTTTCACTTTTTATTTTTTTTGTTTCTGCATTACCTAGCATAAAGAAACGATATTTTTCTTAGAAATTCTTTTTCTTAATTTCATTCTAATTCCATTAGAATTCTATTTGAGTTATATTTCCGAATTTTTTGTTTTGAGTTAATATTATGAAGAACATATTAATTACTTAACAACCAACCCAAGCTTGTTTTATATGATAGAATATATATAATTATATTCCGTCAAAATATTTAGACTTTTTAATAAAAACATCAATATAAAGCTAGAGCATCAGACTATTTTATCTTGTGTCTTCTTTCATGTTAGGAAAAGATTATTGCCTACTTTTGATGGTGGTTTTTAGAAAAGGGGTAAAATCGTAAAACTCCATGACCTAGTGTTACCCGCAACACATTTAAGAGCATTTAACTCAGGTGTAAATAATTAATAGGGGTATTTTTTCAAAATACTGCATTAGGGTTTTCAACACGTAACCCTAATTCCAAAACCAAGCCGCATCTTTTGCGCGCCATGGCAACAATGCCAAACCAAGCCGCATATCGCGCACCATGGCAACAATGCCAAACCAAGCCGCATCATCGCGCACCATGGCAACAATGCCAAACTAAGCTGCATACTGCGCATCATGGCAACAATGCCAAACCAAGCCGCACCCTGCGCACCATGGCAACAATGCCAAACCAAGCCGCACCATGCGCACCATGGAAACAATGCCAAACTAAGCCACATACTGCGCATCATGGCAACAATGCCAAACCAAGCCGCACTCTGCGCACCATGGCAACAATGCCAAACCAAGCCGCACTCGCGCACCATGGCAACAATGCCAAACCAAGCCGCATACTGCGCACCGTGGCAACAATGCCAAACCAAGCCGCATGCTGCGCATCATGGCAACAATGCCAACCAAGCCGCACCCTGCGCACCATGGCAACAATGCCAAATCTCCAAGCCGCTATGCCTTTGGCCCACACCAAATATAGCGCCCTAGGTTTGCAAGACTTGCAACTAGGTCAACATGGTCAGCACGTGCCATTGGCACATGCCAACACGTGTCGCAAGTCATATTTCCAAGCCGCTATGCCTTTGGCCCACGCCAAATATAGCGCCCTAGGCTTGCAAGACTTGCAACTAGGTCAACATGGCTGCACGTGCCATTGGCACATGCCAACACGTGTCGCAAGCCATATTTCCAAGCCGCTATGCCTTTGGCCCACGCCAAATATAGCGCCCTAGGTTTGCAAGACTTGCAACTAGGTCAACATGGCTGCACGTGCCATTGGCACATGCCAACACGTGTCGCAAGCCATATTTCCAAGCCGCTATGCCTTTGGCCCACGGTAAATATAGCGCCCTAAGTTTGCAAGACTTGTAACTAGGTCAACATGGCCGCACGTGCCATTGGCACATGCCAACACGTGTCGCAAGCCATATTTCCAAGCCGCTATGCCTTTGGCCCACGCCAAATATAGCGCCCTAGGTTTGCAAGACTTGCAACTAGGTCAACATGGCCGCACGTGCCATTGGCACATGCCAACACGTGTCGCAAGCCATATTTCAAGCCGCTATGCCTTTGGCCCACGCCAAATATAGCGCCCTAGGTTTGCAAGACTTGCAACTAGGTCAACATGGCCGCACGTGCCATTGGCACATGCCAACACGTGTCGCAAGCCATATTTCCAAGGCGCTATGCCTTTGGCCCACGCCAAATATAGCGCCCTAGGCTTGCAAGACTTGCAACTAGGTCAACATGGCTGCACGTGCCATTGGCACATGCCAACACGATGTCGCAAGCCATATTTCCAAGCCGCCATGCCTTTGGCCCACGCCAAATATAGCGCCCTAGGCTTGCAAGACTTGCAACTAGGTCAACATGGCTGCACGTGCCATTGGCACATGCCAACACGTGTCGCAAGCCATATTTCCAAGCCGCTATGCCTTTGGCCCACGCCAAATATAGCGCCCTAGGTTTGCAAGACTTGCAACTAGGTCAACATGGCTGCACGTGCCATTGGCACATGCCAACACGTGTCGCAAGCCATATTTCCAAGCCGCTATGCCTTTTGGCCCACGCTTAAATATAGCGCCCTAGGTTTGCAAGACTTGCAACTAGGTCAACATGGCCGCACGTGCCATTGCTGGCACATGCCAACACGTGTCGCAAGCCATATTTCCAAGCCGCTATGCCTTTGGCCCACGCACAAATATAGCGCCCTAGGTTTGCAAGACTTGCAACTAGGTCAACATGGCCGCACGTGCCATTGGCACATGCCAACACGTGTCGCAAGCCATATTTCCAAGCCGCCATGCCTTTGGACCATGCCAAATATAGCGCCCTAGGTTTGCAAGACTTGCACCTAGGTCAACATGGCCGCACGTGCCATTGGCACATGCCAACACGTGTCACAAGCCATATTTCCAAGGCGCTATGCCTTTGGCCCACGCCAAATATAGCGCCCTAGGCTTGCAAGACTTGCAACTAGGTCAACATGGCTGCACGTGCCATTGGCACATGCCAACACGTGTCGCAAGCCATATTTCCAAGCCGCTATGCCTTTGGCCCACGCCAAATATAGCGCCCTAGGTTTGCAAGACTTGCAACTAGGTCAACATGGCTGCACGTGCCATCGGCACATGCCAACATGTGTCGCAAGCCATATTTCCAAGCCGCTATGCCTTTGGCCCACGCCAAATATAGCGCCCAGGTTTGCAAGACTTGCACTAGGTCAACATGGCTGCACGTGCCATTGGCACATGCCAACACGTGTCGCAAGCCATATTTCCAAACCGCTATGCCTTTGGCCCACGCCAAATATAGCACCCTAGCCTTGCAAGACTTGCAACTAGGTCAACATGGCCGCACGTGCCATTGGCACATGCCAACACGTGTCGCAAGCCATATTTCCAAGCCGCTATGCCTTTGGCCCACGCCAAACATAGCGCCCTAGGCTTGCAAGACTTACAACTAGGTCAACATGACCGCACGAGCCATTAGCACATGCCAACACGTCTCGCAAGCCATGTTTCCAAGCCGCTACGCCATTGGCCCACGCCAAATATAGCGCCCTAGGCTCGCAAGACTTGCAACTAGGTCAACGTTTCGACATGCCATTGGCACATGCCAAACACACAAGTCGGTAGCCTAACTTGCAAATCGTGCAACCTACCACCAAGGCATTCCGCACATGCCATTGGCACATGCCAAACACACACGCCGGTAACCTAACTTGCAAACCGTGCAACCTACCACCAAGGCATTCCGCACATGCCATTGGCACATGCCAAACACACACGTCGGTAGCCTAACTTGCAAACCGTGCAACCTACCACCAAGGCATTCGCACATGCCATTGGCACATGCCACACGCGCCACTAGCAACGCCACTTGCACTCAAGATGCAACCAACACTCGAGACATCGACACAACCTGGGGATGCTTCTTTAGGGTTTTGGTTTGGCGGTCACAAGATGCGCCGTACACTACGCTCACATTAAGAAAGCGTGAAAAGGAATAAAGCGGTCAAATAAAAGAGGAAATAATGGTAAAAACGCTTTCACCCATTAAACCATGGGGTTACCACCTCCTCCCATTATTTCACCCTTTACTCTCTTCCTTCATGAGGCCAGTGGTACGTTTCAATCTCGACTTGTATAAATAGGTCTTACCTATTTCCACCAGACGACAAGTCTCGGTCAGAGAAAAATACTACACTCTCGAAAGGCAACTTTGCAAGCTCTCCCAAAAAGCTTTCATCTCTTGCAAGCTTCCTAAGCTTTCACTTCTTCGATACAAGTCGAGATACTACTCTCCTCAACACCTTTCTTTGCTTCCCTCCCCAAATCAACCCTTCTCCTCCACTTTGTGACCGAAGTAAGTCCTGAACGGCCATTTCTTGGTTTAGGCCGGACTTGTGCAGATTGATCTCTCGAATCTATAAAGTGCTCACGTGCAGCACATTTGTTTAGGGTTTGAACCAGTTTCACTCACTCGCCGAAATTACCGAAATCAGCAGAAACGATTTTTACCCATAAACAATTGGCGACCACAAATGCGAGGATTGATCTATCGGCTACAATACCAACTCCAACTCCCGATTTCGTTTTCCGAACATCAAATCCCAACATGGTGGAACTCGGATCCGGAGAGGCTGCCGAGAACATCAAGCAGTAACGCATCCCCGATGTTGGCGTCTCTCCCCATAACGTTGTTACTTCACCACCGACAACAAAGAACATCGAATGCACTCCTTAAGTGTAACACCGCCTATCACTGGGGCAGAGCGCTGCCTCCTCTAGCGTCTCTCGCACAACCTCTAATCACGGAACGAGAATATCTCTTCAGTGTCACGCCCCCGGCCACTAGAGCTAGGGCCGCCACCACGACCCCGAATGCTTCTTCCATCATGGCGCCTCCGACAACTAAGGTTCCAATTACCCCGCCGACAGGACGAGAGACCGGAGGGACCAGAGGAAGTCGCCCTTACGTCACCATCGCGATTTGATGGAACGACAGAGACGCTCGCGAGCCCCGCACAGGACATGGTTTCAACACAAATAGAGGTGCTCACCTTTCTCAAAACCCTGACAGAGCGACTACCCCGTGAGTCGCATCCTCCAGAGACGCCTAGAAGCATCTCCAACAACCGTGACGCCGGCACCTCGGCAGGGCACGCCTCCACGGATGAAGAAACTCGCACTAGAGCCCCGTTGGAGAGAAATCAACCACCCAACTTCGTCACGAGAGAAGATTTGGAACAACTCCTACGCGACCGAATCAAGCATGATGAGTTCGATGTACATCATCACCAACCCCCTTACCCATCCGAAATACAGAGAATCCCTCTCCCAAGGGGGTACTCTTCCCCTCAATTTACCCTGTACGATGGTACCGGGAATGCACGCGAACATGTTTATCGTTTCCTAGAATCCTTGGGCGAACATGAATACAATCACGTTCTTCGTTTAAGTAAAGAAGAAGAGGAAGAAGAAGATCGGAAAAAAAAAAACATTTTTTTTAGATGAGTGAATATGAACTAAGTGATTCGAGTGATGATATATAGTTCCTCCGGATCAGAACTCTCATCTCCTTGAAATAAAAAATAAAAAATTTAGTACATTATGGTCAGGTCAAACAAGTTCAACTACAATATCTAAAGAATAGGTAGCCGAATTTATCTGGGAAATGCACTTCGGCTAATATTTTCGAAAACGCGGGTAGCAGAAATCTTCTTTAATGAAGTTTTTTCTTTGTTCGGTTATCAGTTCCGAGACAGGTATCCGAAATTTTATTCTAGAGTACACATAGCAATGTTCAGTTTCCAACATAAATTTTCTATTAAACCGAACCCAACACAAGAGTTCTCAAAGTGAAGTTATTAATCCATGTCATCTTCATATTGATTTAAGAGGCTTGAGATGAATTTTAGGAAAAATAAATACATATCTAATATGGCTTTAGACATTTATCTTCACGTACATTCCATTGGAAAAGCTCTAATGTTTTGGTGGAAACTGTTGCGAATAAAAGACATCGGGAGAATGAATGTGTCATGTCCCAAGCCTAGGAGGAGGGTGCACATATCATTTCGATGAGGGTATTTAGTAGGAGTGTCTTTATCCTTTGTAATGAGTGGTTTAGATGTAAGCTTGTGGTGGCATTGTAGCCGTTAGATCTAGGGTGATTTCATTGTCTGTAGCTTTATAATGGTAGAGTCTGTAAGATAAGATCTATCGAAGAATTAATCTAAAACCAAATCGTTCAATCGATTAAACCGTGTTCTCTGAACCGGGAGCCTTGATCCGTGAGGATCTTGATGTTACTACTATCTCTATACTATTCTTGTTTTGAATCTCATCTGGGTTCATAACAATTGGTATCATCCAAAAAATTATGTGCATACTCTGCAATGGGGGATTTACTTGCTCAATTGGAGGTGATTAGGCTTGTAGAGAAGAGATTATCTTATCTGCGGTTGGAGAAATTGAAGGTGGTGTTGGATATAAACTTACCAGATCGACAGCAGGCTCTTCGTCAAATGGATAGTTGCATCTTCATCACTGAAAACCAGTTGGACTCACTCAACAAATCTATTGCATCAACTCAGCTTCAACCATCTGAAGAACCTGTAGTTGACAGAGCTGAGATTATTGAGGAGATTGTCAACCATGAAGATGATTGTGAGTTGATTCCTTCTTATTCCATTGAAGCAGAAAAGAGAGAAGAAGATGAGTTCGAGTTGATTATTCCTTCTTATTTCTTTGAGGAACAAGACGATTCTGTAGATCTAGAATTGATTCCTTCATTTTTCGTCAAAGAAAAAGACGAATCAGTTAATCTTAACCCACAGAAGGGAAAACCCATTTCCCTTTTGAGTCATTCAGTCTGTATTAGGGGTTCTCTCGCTGAAATTGGTTTCGCTAAATAGTTAGGGTTCTGCAACAACCATAACCAACAAACAATGGGGGGGTAGTTGTGAGCATCTTGAACTCTCGAAGGAGCTGATATTAAGTAATAACAAGCTAAATGGTAAGACTTTTTTTCCACTTCTATCTGATTATAGTAGATTGTTATTTGATCGTGGAAAGGGATTTGAAGTTATGAAGGGTTTTTCTGATTTTGTTGGTAAATATAATTTTTATCCCATTACAAGTATTTCTTGTTCCTTGGTCCGTGTGTGTTCGATTCTAATGAATAATTACAATGGCAATTTTCTTCATGAACTAGATAACAAATATGGGTACCAATCAGATTCAGGGTTTATAGATCGAATTGCTCATATGTTGGCTAATGGCAGTGTAAATTCTCTAGTTTATGAAGCTACAAAGACGACTGCAATTGCTTTCGTCAAGATAAGTCAAGTTAACATTGTCGAGGTTAGTTGTGTGGAAATTGAAAGCTTGAAAGATTATTTCTTCAATAATCTTGATTTTCCGAAACTACTGGGTAAGGAATATTTTGCCCTTGCTTCTGACTATTTTCGAAGTCTATTTGATCGAGGTAAAGGAGTAGAAATGGGTGATAGGTGTTATTTTTCCGATATATATATATATTTCTAAATTCTACCTTAATTATTGTTTGGTTATTTATGGCTTGACATTCATGGATGCTTCCTGTAACTAATTAGTTTATGAACTGATTACGGAGCTTGGATACTATTTTAAATTGCTATTTGAGTATTCAAATTTTTCCTTGCTTGTTATGAATGGTGGAATGGGCACAACTAGATTTTTTAAGAAAGATTTATTTACTATTCAATTGTGGGTTCCCTGATGGCACTTGTATTGTTTACTATCAAGCTCCAAAGAAAAAACTTCAAATGCCTAGTACAGGGTCTCACATCAGTGTTGTTGCACTTCACCAAAAGCCAAAGGTGGTGGTCATCAAGTAGTACCAGCCCGACATAATGATTCTCCCTACCTCATGGGTTACAAGAATGTTCACGCTTTAATCGAGTACATATAAATGTAAGTATTGTATCACTCTTGCAAAAACTGGGTGTTGAGGTCATGGTAAAGTCGGTGGATAGTCAGGGACTTACGGACATGTCATGTGGCTTAACATCAGGGAGGAGCTACTTTTCTAGTTGGCCTTATTTTCAAATGGTACACCTAAAGAATTCAACCAAGCTACATTTGCTATTCTGTTGAATTCTTTCTCGGGGGACACGTTTGTGGCTTTGCATATTTCAGTTGGCGTGGTCAGGATCCAGACTGTAATTTTTGAGCAGCTCACATGCTTTCGATGTTGCAGTCATTTGTTGGTTTTCTTACTTCGACACAAATAGCGTTCTAAAGGAGTGTTATTCTTCGAAAGAAAAGTGGAAATGACAAATACTTCCGCACAGACTGTTTGCGTGGTTTTGGATGATTATTTTGAACTACAACGGTACACTCAGGCCCACTCCTCTAACAAACATACATCTACAACTAAGAGCACTACCAACAGTAGAGATGGGCAGGCTAAGGTAGGAGGGAAGACATGCCTGCGACTACAACCACATATGCAGTTTCCATTGCATCCTAGGCAAAGCCATCAACTTGCACTCATGAGAGTCGGTTGCGGATTGGATCAATAGCTACGCTGCAGGCTACTAGGGGAAACATCTCCTGTATTTCAAGATGCACCTTGAAGGATTCTCCAACAGACTTGCGTGTTTCGTATTGTTCATCCTTGAGGACAAGGATGTTCTGCAGGGGATGGTATTTGTCATGTCCCAAGCCTAGGAGGAGGGTGCACATATCATTTCGATGAGGGTATTTAGTAGGATTGTCTTTATCCTTTGTAATGAGTGGTTTAGATCTAAGCTTGTGGTGGCATTGTAGCCATTAGATCTAGGGTGGTTTCATTGTCTCTAGCTTTATAATGGTAGAGTCTGTAAGAGAAGATCTATCGAAGAATTAATTTAAAACCAAACCATTCAATCGATTAAACCGTGTTCTCTGAACCGGGAGGCTTGATCCGTGAGGATCTTGACGTTACTACTATCTCTATATTGTTCTTGTTGTGAATCTCATCTAGGTTCATAACAATTGGTATCATCCAAAAAATTATGTGCATACTATGCAATGGGGGATTTACTTGCTCAATTGGAGGTGATTAGGCTTGTAGAGAAGAGATTATCTTATCTGCGGTTGGAGAAATTGAAGGTGGTGTTGGATATAAACTTACCAGATCGGCAACAGGCTCTTCGTCAAATGGATAGTTACATCTTCATCATTGAATACCAGTTGGACTCACTCAACAAATCTATTGCATCAACTCAGCTTCAACCATCTGAAGAACCTGTAGTTGACAGAGCTGAGATTATTGAGGAGATTTTCAACCATGAAGATGATTGTGAGTTGATTCCTTCTTATTCCATTGAAGCAGAAAAGGGAGAAGAAGATGAGTTCGAGTTGATTATTCCTTCTTATTTCTTTGAGGAACAAGACGATTCTGTAGGTCTAGAATTGATTTCTTCTTTTTTCTTCAAAGAAAAAGACGAATCAGTCAATCTTAACCCACAGAAGGGAAAACCCATTCCCCTTTTGAGTCATTCAGTCTGTATTAGGGGTTCTCTCGCTGAAATTGGTTTCGCTAAATTGTTAGGGTTCTGTAACAACCATAACCAGCACACAATGGGGGGTAATTGTGAGCATCTTGAACTCTCGAAGGAGCTGATATTAAGTAATAACAAGCTAAATGGTAAGACTTTTTTTCCACTTCTATCTGATTATAGTAGATTGTTATTTGATTGTGGAAAGGGATTTGAAGTTATGAAGGGGTTTTCTGATTTTGTTGGTAAATATAATTTTTATCCCATTACAAGTATTTCTTGTTCCTTGGTCCGTGTGTGTTCGATTCTAATGAATAATTACAATGGCAATTTTCTTCATGAACTAGTTAACAAATATGGGTACCAATCAGATTCAGGGTTTATAGATAGAATTGCTCATATGTTGGCTAATGGCAGTGTAAATTCTCTAGTTTATGAAGCTACAAAGACGACTGCAATTGCTTTCGTCAAGATAAGTCAAGTTAACATTGTCGAGGTTAGTTGTGTGGAACTTGAAAGATTGAAAGATTATTTCTTCAATAATCTTGATTTTCCGAAACTACTGGGTAAGGAATATTTTGCCCTTGCTTCTGACTATTTTCGAAGTCTATTTGATCGAGGTAAAGGAGTAGAAATGGGTGATAAGTGTTATTTTTCCGATATATATATTTCTAAATTTTACCTTAATTATTGTTTGGTTCTTTATGGCTTGACATTCATGGATGCTTCCTGTAACGAATTAGTTTATGAACTGATTGCGGAGGTTGGATACTGTTTTAAATTGCTATTTGAGTATTCAAATTTTTCCTTGCTTGTTATGAATGGTGGAATGGGCACAACTAGATTTTTTAAGAAAGATTTATTTACTATTCAATTGTGGGTTCCTGTGATGGCACTTGTATTGTTTACTATCAAGCTCCAGCAAAAACTTCAGTGCCTAGTACAGGGTCTCTCACATCAGTGTTGCACTTCACCAAAAGCCAAAGGTGGTGGTCATCATGTAGTACCAAATTAGACATAATGATTCTCCCTACCTCATGGGTTACGCTGAATGTTCACGCTTTAACTGGAGTACATATAAATGTAAGTATTGTATCACTCTTGCAAAAACTGGGTGTTGAGGTCATGGTAAAGTCGGTGGATAGTCAGGGACTTACGGACATGTCAGGTGGCTTAACATCAGGGAGGAGATACTTTTCTAGTTGGCCTTATTTTTCGAATGGTACACCTAAAGAATTCAACCAAGCTACATTTGCTATTCTGTTGAATTCTTTATCGGGGGACACGTTTGTGGCTTTGCATATTTCAAATGGCGTGGTCGGGATCCAAATCGTAATTTTTGAGTTAAACATGCTTTCGAAAGTTGCGGTCATTTGTTGGTTTTCTTACTTCGACACAAATGGCGTTCTAAAGGAGTGTTATTCTTCGAAAGAAAAGTGGAAATGACAAATACTTTCGCACAGACTGTTTGCGTGGTTTTGGATGATTATTTTGAACTACAACAGTACACTCAGGCCCACTCCTATAACAAACGTACATCTACAACTAAGAGCACTACCAACAGTAGAGATGGGCAGGCTTAGGTAGGAGGGAAGACATGTCTGCGACTACAACCATATATGTAGTTTACATTGCAGCCTAGGCAGAGCCATCAACTTGCACTCATGAGAGTCAGTTGCGGCATTGGATCAATAGCTACGCGATTTTCTACTAGGCGAAAACAACTCATGTATTTCAAGATGCAATCTTGAAGGATTCTCCAACATGACTTGCGTGTTTTTTATTTTCATCCTTGAGGACAAGGATGTTCTGCAGGGAATGGTATTTGTCATGTCCCAAGCCTAGGAGGAGGGTGCACATATCATTTCGATGAGGGTATTTAGTAGGAGTGTCTTTATCCTTTGTAATGAGTGGTTTAGATGTAAGCTTGTGGTGGCATTGTAGCCGTTAGATCTAGGGTGGTTTCATAGTCTCTAGCTTTATAATGGTAGAGTCTGTAAGAGAAGATCTATCGAAGAATTAATTTAAAACCAAATCATTCAATCGATTAAACTGTGTTCTCTGAACAGGGAGGCTTGATCCGTGAGGATCTTGACGTTACTACTATCTCTATAATGTTCTTGTTGTGAATCTCATCTAGGTTCATAACAATTGGTATCATCCAAAAAATTATGTGCATACTATGCAATGGGGGATTTACTTGCTCAATTGGAGGTGATTAGGCTTGTAGAGAAGAGATTATCTTATCTCATGGTTGGAGAAATCAAGGTGGTGTTGGATATAAACTTACTGGATCGCAACAAAGCTCTTCGTCAAATGGATAGTTACATCTTCATCATTGAATACCAGTTGGACTCACTCAACAAATCTATTGCATCAACTCAGCTTCAACCATCTGAAGAACCTGTAGTTGACAGAGCTGAGATTATTGAGGAGATTTTCAACCATGAAGATGATTGTGAGTTGATTCCTTCTTATTCCATTGAAGCAGAAAAGGGAGAAGAAGATGAGTTCGAGTTGATTATTCCTTCTTATTTCTTTGAGGAACAAGACGATTATGTAGGTCTAGAATTGATTTCTTCTTTTTTCTTCAAAGAAAAAGACGAATCAGTCAATCTTAACCCACAGAAGGGAAAACCCATTCCCCTTTTGAGTCATTCAAAATCTATATTAGGTTCTCTCACCGAAATTGGTTTCGCTTAAATTGTTAGGGTTCTGCAACAACCATAACCAGCACACAATGGGGGGTAATTGTGAGCATCTTGAACTCTCGAAGGATCTGATATTAAGTAATAACAAGCTAAATGGTAGGAATTTTTTTCCACTTCTATCTGATTATAGTAGATTGTTATTTGATCGTGGAAAGGGATTTGAAGTTATGAAGGGTTTTTTCTGATTTTGTTGGTAAATATAATTTTTATCCCATTAAAAGTATTTATTGTTCCTTGGTCCGTGTGTGTTCGATTCTAATGAATAATTACAATGGCAATTTTGTTCATGAACTAGTTAACAAATATGGGTACCAATCAGATTCAGGGTTTATAGATCGAATTGCTCATATGTTGGCTAATGGCAGTGTAAATTCTCTAGTTTATGAAGATACAAATACGACTGCAATTGCTTTCGTCAAGATAAGTCAAGTTAACATTGTCGAGGTTAGTTGTGTGGAACTTGAAAGCTTGAAAGATTATTTCTTCAATAATCTTGATTTTCCGAAACTACTGGGTAAGGAATATTTTGCCCTTGCTTCTGACTATTTTAGAAATCTATTTGATCCAGGTAAAGGAGTAGAAATGGGTGATAGGTGTTATTTTTCCGATATATGTATATTTCTAAATTCTACCTTTATTATTGTTTGTTCTTTATGGCTTGACATTCATGGATGCTTCCTGTAACGAATTAGTTTATGAACTGATTGCGGAGCTTGGATACTGTTTTAAATTGCTATTTGAGTACTCAAATTTTTCCTTGCTTGTTAGGAATGGTGGAATGGGCACAACTAGATTTTTTAAGAAAGATTTATTTACTATTCAATTGTGGGTTCCTGTGATGGCACCTGTATTGTTTACTATCAAGCTCCAGCAAAAACTTCTGTAGGATCAGAATATCGCGACATCAATACTTCGCGAGATCAATAAACGACAGCATTGCGAAAATGTCGCAAACGAATAATATGAATGACGCAATGAATGACGACAGCTAAAATACGAGAAAGATGTGAAGACTTAGCGAGATTTAGAAGAGTTGCGAGATTATATATTTGTATGCTTGCGATATTTCGCAAGTCATTCCCGAAAATAAAGGACAGATTTAGTCAGCCGTCCATTGTGTACTACCCTATATAAAGAGTCGAGCAAGTCTGTTGTGAGGGATCTTTTTCCGAGTGTTAGGCAAGTCATTAGGAGAGAGAAAGTTGGTAGTGATAGTAATTTCTTTAGCTCTTTTCCATTTTATCTTGTAAATATTCAAGGTATTAATCAATAAAAATCATTATTGTTCATCTTCAAATGTCTTAGTTGTGTGGATTCTTGTGAGGGGTGTAGTGTAGGATTTCCTGCAACTACATATTGGCGCTAGAAACAGGGAGAGAGTAAGGATTGACATCGTGATTTGAAAGAATTTAGAGTATTAGGGAAGGAATTTCATATAATCTTCAACGAGCTTACCAAAAATTAAGAAATGTCTAGAAAGAGAAATGCATCCGAGCAACCAACAACTCGTTAAGGAGTAGGAGACTTGCCGAGAAGGGAGAAATGAAATGGGAGAATCCTCAAGAAGGAACATAAGGAATAATGAAGAAAATCATATTCAATCACCAATTCAACCAAAAGAGCTTTATAGAACCGTGGATTATGATAGAGTAAGCGTGCATACTTGGAGATCGATTCTCGTCAGACGAAAGGGGAGAAGAACAACAATTGGTAAACAATGGACAAGAGGAGAGAGACCGAGAAGGGATTGGAGAAATAATTCATGGAAATGAAGAGATCGCGGCTTTAGAGGTGTTGAGACAAACAATACATGAAGAGAGACGATTAGAGGCATAGGAACGTGCAAATTTGACAAGACAGAATCATGAGCTGAGGATGGAAAACATCAGATTACAAAACAAGGTCGAGAAGCACTACAAGGTCAAGTTCAAGATCGGTTAGAGAGGAAAGAAGGAGAATTTTACCTACAGAAAATGCTGAGGAAGAAAACCATGAAGAAGCGCAAAATCCAGGCATAGAACATTGCGAGAGAAGAGAAATGATGGAAGATCGTTATGTTTCACGTCCCGAGACTTTTCAAAATGGGCAGAATGATGGAAATCGAGGAAATAGGCAGCGTCAGAGGCAGAATAATCCAATTGATGAAGAAAATCAAGAAGAAGGAAGAAGAATATTGTATGGGAGAGAAGCACAGAGAAGCAAAAAGAGATCGAGGATGAAATTGAAAGACAATATGTTGAACAAGCACGCCTAGCTCGCGAGAGAAAAGATTGAGAACGTAAATGGAAGAACAGGAGTTAGAAGAGGCAATTCGCCGAATAATCATGATAATCGAGAAAGAAGGCGAGAACAAAATAGCAACAATGATAATATTAATGAAGAATATGAAAGAGCACAAAGGAGAGCTGATAGGCAACAAAGAAGAGAAATTGATAGATATAACGGTGTACGAATTCGTGAAAGAAGTGAAGGAGAAGATCGCAGAGAAAGACGAGAAGAGGATGATGAAAGTCAAAGCAGACATGAACGCATGAGAAGAGAAGCGGAACTAAAAAGACCAATAGATTCAAATTCTAATGTAAATGAACAAATTTTGAGAGAATTGCGTAAATGAGAGGAATGATGAACAAGAAAGGGGGAGGAGGAAAGAGACAAATTGGATGAAGCCATAAGAAGCCGCGAAAACTCCGTTCACACAAGAGATACAATTAGAGGAATACCACCGAAGTGCAATTTACCGACATTAACCAAAGATTTTAGATGGAACAACTTGCGCGATACAAAGATATCAAAGCTTATATGAGATGTATGCTACAATGGGAGAATCATGATGCTATATTGTGCAAATATTTTGCATCAAGTCTGACAGGAGAAGCTTTGAAATGGTTTGAAGGGCTACCGAAGAATACAATAACATCTTTCAATCACTTGCAGGCTATATTTTTAGGGGCATATATAAGTAATAATTCCTCACGACCAGGTATTGAAGATGTATTTGGGTTAAAACAAAGGGTTGGTGAAAGTTTGAAGCATCTAACTCGAGATGGAAGACAATGTGTAGCAAATGGTCTGGCCATGTGGAGTAGAGATATCTCATCTTATCATTCATTAATGCTATGTTCGCGACAAATCATTATATATTCAAATTTTTAGAGTCAAAAATACAATCACAATGACCGAGTCATGAGAGCTTCAGGAGGAGTATATTGCTCTAGGGAAAAGCAAAATGAGATGGAATCATACCCTGTCGCGAATACAAGTTTAGGAGCTGCGAATGCAAGTTTGTTACCCAAATTGATAAACACTGTGGCGAGTACCTCGCAAGGTCAACAAGGAATGAGGATACCATATGATGGTCAGCAAAAGTTGGTAGCCATGGGAAGTCGCGATCAGGAAGAATTTGAAAGAGAAAGAAATTTCTACAACCGTGGCGGAAATAATAAAATTCAAAGGCTTGATCAATCGCAAGAAACCTATGGAGGTCAGAGGCATAATCCGCAAGAAATCTATGGAGGTCAGAGGCATAACTATCATAGAGGGCAGCAAGGTTACATGGTAGTTTGGGAAGAAATCAAGATGCCTCCATTAAACGCTAGCGTGGAGAAAATATGGGAAGCTATAATCTTGATGGAAAACATACCTGCACCATGGAACATGGGGAATGAACCGCCTTCAAAGTGACAAGTCATGAATTTTGTTCCTATCACCATTTTCATGGACACCTAACGAATTATTGTAGGAATATAAAAAGAATCATCCTCAGAATGATAAACCAATGGAAGCTAAACCAATTCTTAAAATGTGAAGAGAAGACTCAACCATTACCAACACCTCCAGAAAATCACAGAGTAAATACGACAAAAGGGAAAGAAATATTTGTAGTAGAAGTTGGAGCGAAGGACAAAAACTTGTTCTGCAATTCTATCGTACATTCGTACAGGACAATCGAAGATTTTCATGATAGTGTTCTCAGTAGGGTTTTCGCAAGAGATGCTGACAATAGGGAAGTAATGAACAACGTGAAGACATCGCCACTAAAAGAATGGCAAACGCAGATTATTTCTTTTACCGCAGAAGAGGTACATGAGGGTGGCGAGATGCATGACAGTCCATTAGTGGTAAGATTGTAAATTAACCCAAAACCTATTGATAATGAAGATGATGGGGCAGAAAATTCATGGGCTATAAATAGAATCTTAATTGATACCGGGAAGCTCAAACATCCTTTTTACCACACTTACAAGACTATGGGAGGGAAAGACGAAGACTTGATACCTTCAACCTATAAGATTTATGGTTTTAATGGTAATAAATAAACCTAAAGGAGAAATTCGTATGCGAATACCACTAAAAGGATTACCAATCAAATCTTATTCTCGCATAGTCGATGTGGAATCCCCTATAATGCATTAATTGGGCGACCTTGGTTACATGAGATCTTGGGTGTAGCATCAACTTACCACCAAGCAGCATCAAATTTCCTCATCCCAAATGGTGTTGGAGTTATAAAAGGAGATTGGGCTGAGGGACAAAAGTGCTATGAAGTTGATGTGGAGTCTTGCGAGGAAAGGGTTGCTCAAAAGAAGATTTGGAAGCGGAATATCAAAGAAGAACAAAGAAGAGAAATACTGATGGTGGACACAATAGAAGGAGAGATGAAGATATATTGCGAAACCAATGCTTGAAAACACTGAAATTGCGATGGTCTCGCAAAAGGGAAAGAAATATCAGGGAATTTGAATGAAGAAACAGAGAGCAACAGAATAAGAAGTGTAAGAAATAAATAGTTGATTTTAGAGTTGTGTAATATATATATATGATGATCAAGGAAGGAATACGCGAAAGTCTCGCGATTAATGAATATAACGAAAGTTTGGTTAAATAATTACAATGAGATCACAAAGAAATGAAGCAAGATTATGTGATAATTTCGCAAAGATAATGAGAAGAAATAATCAAAGATCAATGAATGATTACAAGAATTGATAGAAATGAAAGAATGAGTGAATGTGACAAACCTTTATGGCGTACACCCTAGTTCGCGAATGATATTTTGCAAGAGGCAAATGTAAGACCTAAAGTGCGTCATATAAGGGGGGTATCTCTTGACATGGCTCGTGGAAAAGGTTACACCGCCCGAACCTGAGTCATGAAAATTTGGGGTCAATAAAGCCCATCCTGGGAGATACCTTGATTTCCAACTATATATATAAGGTTATACCCTGGTTGGACGACCGAGGGTCTCTTCCAAGGAGTCGGTGTATGACCAAGGCGCCGAGGTACACGGTTGAGCCAAGAGTGCCCGGGGCATTTGAAGTGTCTCGGCCATTCTTGGCAAGTCTTGGCACATGCCGCACTCGGCCAAGAAAACTCCACTTAGGGTGCAGCCTCGTAACCATAAGCCCTATAGGTATAAGGGATAAGAGGGTCGCGAAAAACAACTGTTGTTGTTAAGACCTAGATGGGAGGAGCTAGTCTTGTATGGCCGATGTACGCCTCCTCAAGGGGCAAACCAGGAGATGATAAGGGCAGCACCCTCCATTAGGGAGCCGATAAGTGTCTTAAGACGCAAATGTCATGAGGCTCTATTTTCGCAAGAAAATTTAGGCTTGTCATATTTGTGCGATGATCCCGAAGAGGCAATAATACTAACGCGAGGGTAAGACGAGATCAATGGGTCTTTACATGAAAGTGTGAAGACGTCCCCGCGATTTCGTCGCAAAGACGGAATGTCATGGGGCTTTATGTTCGCAAGAACATTTAGGCCTGTCATATTGTCGCAAGAAAAATATCCTCGCAGAGGCAAAAATACTAAAGAAATGATAAGACAAGATCAATGGGTCGTTACATGAAAGTGTAAAGACGCCCCGCGATTTTGTCGCAAGACGGCAATGTCATGGGACTTTATGTTCGTAAGAATATTTAGGCCTGTCATATTGACGCAAAAATGAGGGGTGGCAAAATAAGACCTTTAACTAGGAAGGCAAAATAAGACCACACATGAGCAATGATAAGGCAAGATCAATGGGTCATTACATGAAAATGTAAAGACGTCTTGCGATTTTGTCGCAATGATGAATTTCAACATAACTGAAGATAAGATCACATAAGAAATTGAGTAACCAAATAAACTTGTGAAAATGGCTATATTTCTTCATTTATTTGTGAAGAATTAGCAAACAACATTTGCGAAACTAAGAAGTATTATTACTTAAAGGTTATCGATTTAATCTCTCATGTGAAAATAAATAACAAAGGCAAGTATGGGAATGATTAGAGTAAAAACTTGTTATTTATTTTCATATGATAGATTTACAAAGAAGAGATTACAAAAATGGAAGGCTAGAAGGATAAATGAAGGATAAAAAATGGAAGGCTAGAAGGATAAATGTACAAGTATCACAAGAAGAGAAAAAGGAAAATGGAGCTATCTCTCGCCTCATTCTTCTTTTTCATCGATTCTTTATCGACTCATCTTCTTCGCTTGCATCACTATCGAGACGCCTAAGGAAGGCATATTTTCAGAACTTCATCAAGAAGACAAGGATATGAAGAAAGAGGAATACTATGGTCATCGCAAACTTGTTATAATAGTTTGATTGCGAAAAACGACACATCATCATTATTGAAATTCCTTCTCACAGTAGTTTGTAGTTGCTTCTTGATCTTAGAATATTTGTTATTGCAAGAGAGAAGTCTTTTGCAAGTTGTGCCTTCTTCAGATTCAAGTTCCTTGATTCTAGTTTGAAACCTCTTCTCGCATTCTCGCGAACAAATGACAATGAGTCAAGAACTTAATAGCAGTTTCACAAAAAGAGGTGGTAAAGTAATGAAGAACAAGAACAACCTTCTCTCGTCAGAAATAATATCTTTAACTAAGGCAAGATGCTCAAAGATGAAGGCTGACGTTAACACCTAAGTTATTTCTAGCATTATCTAGAACTTTCGCGCCCAAGCGAATTCATCATCACTATTTATGACAAGAAGTGAACGAATTTGATTTTCTCGCTCATTAAGTACGGCATTTTGGCGAAGAGATTCATCTCTGCTCAATTTGGACTTCAAGAAGAGTTTTTGGAATTTCGCTAATGCCTGTGCACCTTGATTAGCAATGCGATCCTTGTCATCTATAAGGCTACTAATTTTCTTCCTTAGAATATTATTTTTCTCGTGGGAACTAAGATATAGACGTTTAAATCGGTTGGCTAAACCTAAACTAGATCTATGCTCAATTTCTAAGAGATGAAATTTGGTTCAAGTTCATTTAATGAGAGAGAGTTAATCTTGTTTGATGAACTACTTAAAGATTCGTTGAGATGAGAGAGAAGGGCATCATCATCCATAGGCTCAGGAAATGAATGGAGAATGATGGCTTCGTCGTAAAGATTATAAATGTCTCACGAAAAATGATAAGTCGTGCAAAGAAAATAAATGACAAAGTAGAAAACGAAGAAAAGAAAAGAGTTTTATACCATAAAGTTGCTGATTAGCACTTTGAAGGGTAGATATTTTATTCTTCTGGGTAGAAGACTCAGCTTCCAACTGTTGAATTCTATCGCGAAGAGCGCGGCCTCATTTTCATTCTTCTTGCGAGATGTCGCAACTTCAACCTCTAATTCTTTGTTCTTCTCCTTAAGTTGAAGGTTTTTCTTTTCAAGATTGTTGCGCCTTTCTCGAGATCCGAGGCAACAACAAAGGAAGCTCTCCCGACTATAAAGGAAAAGTAAAGAAAAACTTAAGATAAGGTTTATAATCGAAATCACAAAGAAATAAAGAAATATGAACATACCAAGGCACTAAGTGCATTTAAGAACCGAGTCATTGTCCTGGAAACTCCACGAAAAGAATCATTATCCGTTAGCAGGGGGGCATCGCAGATATTTGCGAGAGCTTCGCAAGTAGCAGAAAAACGATCATCTCCCATTCCTTGCATAGAATCAGAGAAAACACTAGACAGTTGCGCCACAGAGATTCGATCAATGATTCTCCTTCGCAAAAGAAGTGTCAACCTCATCATAGTTCTCGCTGGTTTGGGAATTAGAGTGAGAAGAGGAATGGATTTTCCGTTTTTTAGAAGATGGAGCAGAAGATTTATCCTTGCGAAGAGTGATTTTATTCTTGCCTTTAGTCTTCGCAGCTTCAGAAATATCATTCTCTTCAACGCCAACCTTCACACACGAATGAAGATAATAAACAGAGGCAACAATATTGTTAAAAGTAATAAGGAAAATATTTCTTACTTCATCCGTGATTGAACGAAGTATCGCTTTAGTACTCGCCTTTGGATTTCTTTTGTATCTCCTTCTCAATTTGGTGATCTCAAAAATTCGCGAGATTAGACATAAAGAGGAAATGAAGATTGTAAAATAAGTAAAAGTTAGAAGTATACCTCTTTGCTTTCTCGGGCCAATTAAATACCCAAGGATGATAATTTGCGAGATTCGCAGGGAGTATACTGGAACCTGAAATGTAAGGTCCGTTCAAAAATAGTGGAAAGACACACCATTTCTCATCTTTAGAATAACGAGGAACATTGTTCTTGCCAGAGTGCCAATCAATATCTAACATGAGTATCTTATCGTCGGGAACGTTCTCTTTTCTTTTCAATCGAGCACCCCAACGAGATTTATCATTCTTCATATTTATCACTTCATAATTTTCAAAAAAGTTTTCTACGAGTACTTTTTCGCTATCTCTAAGTTTGCGAATTTAGGATCTCTGACGTTATCGTGGATATAGAGATCCTCGCTAGCGCCACGATTGGCGAATTCAAGCATTAGACGGATGCAATCACCACTTAATTGATAAATAGCTCACGAGAATTTCTCATGAGCAAGAATTTCATAGAACA
This sequence comes from Papaver armeniacum, assembly GCA_023531295.1. Taxonomy (NCBI): domain Eukaryota; kingdom Viridiplantae; phylum Streptophyta; class Magnoliopsida; order Ranunculales; family Papaveraceae; genus Papaver; species Papaver armeniacum. The sequence continues at coordinate 98,534 of JAJJWW010001251.1, read as the reverse complement.
AGGGCGATTCGATTGTAGAGAGGAATGGGTAGACTCAAGAGGAGTTGACTCTAGCGAGATTATGATTTTCTGATCATCACAATGATGATCAAGAAACAACTTTACGAAAGAATAGATGAAGATTCTTGATTGGGAATAGTAGACAAGTTGAAACCTTTCTCTTGTAAATTCTTTTTGAGTCTCACCCAAAAGGGTTTCGTATCTACGACCCGGAGTGGAGCCATTCTCGAAATATGGGAATGATTAGAGAATTGAAGATCAAGAGGAATAAGAAAAAGAAGATTTACAAAGAGATAAACGTAAAATGCGGAGAAGTGAATCAAGAAAAATTGCAGAGAGAAAGTAAAAAAGAAGAAGAGGAGGGTGAGAAAACTATATATGTGAGAAGAATTCTCGAGAAGATAAATGCATTTAATGCGAGAGGGGACGTGAATGGTCAAGAAAAAACGGTTGAAAGAGACGGTCAAGAAAAGAGTGGAAGAAGAAACATGTGTAATAAATTACGTGGTAAAAGTACGGATCGTAATGTATAAATATGAACAGCTATGAATTTTAAAATACTAATTCTCATGACATTCTCTTCTTCATAAAAAGACATGAGAAGAGGCAAGATGTAGGATCAGAATATCGCGACATCAATACTTCATGAGATCAATAAACAACAAAGATTGCGAAAGTGTCGCAAACGAATAATATGAATGATGCAATGAATGACGACAACTAAAACACGAGAAAGATGTAAAGACTTAGCGAGATTTAGAAGAGTTGCGAGATTATATATTTGTATACTTCTGCGATATTTCGCAAGTCATTCCGAAATAAAGGACAATTAGCGTCATCCATCAGTGTACTACCCTATATAAAGAGTCGAGCAAGTCTCATTGTGAGGGACCTTTTTCCGAGTGTTGGGCAAGTCATTAGGAGAGAGAAAGTTGGTGGTGATATTAATTTCTTTAGCTCTTTTCCATTTTATCTTGTAAATATTCAAGGAATTAATCAATAAAAATCATTATTGTTCATCTTCAAATGTCTTAGTTGTGTGGATTCTTGTGAGGGGTGTAGTGTAGGATTTCTTGCAACTACAACTTCAGTGCCTAGTACAGGGTCTCTCATATTAGTGTTGCACTTCACCAAAAGCCAAAGGTGGTGGTCATCAAGTAGTACCAGCCGACATAATGATTCTCCCTACCTCATGGGTTACAGTGAATGTTCACGCTTTAACTGGAGTACATATAAATATAAGTATTGTATCACTCTTGCAAAAACTGGGTGTTGAGGTCATGGTAAAGTCGGTGGATAGTCAGGGACTTACGGACATGTCATGTGGCTTAACATCAGGGAGGAGCAACTTTTCTAGTTGGCCTTATTTTTCGAATGGTACACCTAAAGAATTCAACCAAGCTACATTTGCTATTCTGTTGAAATCTTTCTCGGGGGACACGTTTGTGGCTTTGCATATTTCAGTTGGCGTGGTCAGGATCCAAACTGTAATTTTTGAGCAGCTCACATGCTTTCGATGTTGCAGTCATTTGTTGGTTTTCTTACTTCGACACAAATGGCGTTCTAAAGGAGTGTTATTCTTCAAGGAAAGTGGAAATGACAAATACTTTCGCGACGTATCGTTTGCGTGGTTTTGGATGATTATTTTGAACTACAACGGTACATTCAGCCCACCTCTAACAAACGTACATCTACAACTAAGAGCACTACCAACAGTAGAGATGGGCGGCTAAGGTAGGAGGGAAGACATGTCTGCGACTACAACCACCATATGCGCTTTCATTGCAGCCTAGGCGAGAGCCATCAACTTGCACTCATGAGAGTCGGTTTGCGGCATTGGATCAATAGCTACGTTATACGGCTACTAGGCGAAACATCTCCTGTATTTCAAGATGTAATCTTGAAGGATTCTCCAACAGACTTGCGTGTTTTCGTATTGTTCATCCTTGGGGACAAGGATGTTCTGCAGGGGATGGTATTTGTCATGTCCCAAACCTAGGAGGAGGGTGCACATATCATTTCGATGAGGGTATTTAGTAGGAGTGTCTTTATCCTTTGTAATGAGTGGTTTAGATGTAAGCTTGTGGTGGCATTGTAGCCGTTAGATCTAGGGTGGTTTCATTGTCTCTAGCTTTATAATGGTAGAGTCTGTAAGAGAAGATCTATCGAAGAATTAATCTAAAACCAAATCGTTCAATCGATTAAACCGTGTTCTCTGAATCGGGAGGCTTGATCCGTGAGGATCTTGACGTTACTACTATCTCTATACTGTTCTTGTTGTGAATCTCATCTAGGTTCATAACAAAATGTTCTATTTTTTTTTAGTTAGTAGTGCTAAGAGAATAATGTTGGCAACAATACGTTTGATTATTTGGCATGGCAATTTTTTTAAAGATTAACTATAGTGCAGTTACTGGAGCTTAACAATGGGAAGGATACTGATATCCTAATCCATAAGTGTCTTCCGAAAGTAGATAATATTTTTCAAACTCTGGAATCCTTTGGGGACCGTGGTTTTATTTAAGTGTGTGACCTTTTCAATGCCAAGTCGACTAATTGGGATAAAAACAAACTTAAATTGTGTTTTAATGAGAAAACCATACAAAAAAAGGATATTCTTCTCAAGAAGTCGCACAAAGAGTTTAGTGCTATCCAATAAAGCTACCATTTGATCAGTATCCAGCTAAAAATTAAAATAAGATATTTATTTAAGCTTTATTTTCTTGATTTTTTCTTGTAGTAATTTTAGTTAACTTTTTTAATTTTATTTAGTGTATAAATAGAAAAGATAAATATTTAAAACAAGCCAAAAAAATATTAATTGTAATTGATAAATAAAGAAAAAAAAAAAGAGCATTTTAAGGATATTGTGCCAATATCTAAAAGATAGCGTTTTCTTGAAATAAGAGGGATCTTGAATAAGAAGGGATACTAAATACTGTATAATTATTTGAGCGTAACCTAAAACTCCGTGCAAGAAAAATATCAAAATATACCACAAGTTCGTTCCTCTTCGTAGTATTGAGATGAACAAAATGTTGAACAAGCAAGTGTTTTGTTGGCCCGAATCTTCCTTTAAATATTAAATTCGAACAACAAGACGAAGGGAAATACTTGAAAACACGCCCTAGTTACTCGCCATTTGCTCGCCTTCTGATGTGGCAGAGTGATGTGGCTAGTTTTTGTTGTTTTCAAAATTATACGTCAGCTGTAAAGAGAGAGAAAGTAAATCCGATGGTTAGTAACTGAATCTTCATCCCTGTAACAACATATTCAGTGTTGTATCTGATTATTTTTCTTAATGAAATAACCCATTTCAAAAGAGTGTTAGAAAAAAGATCGATGAAACTCTTAAACCAATAAATTAATTGCAAAAACAAGCAACATAATTTCCATTTCTTTACAAAAAAAAGACCCCCTCAAATCCTAGATCATAGACCAATTATTGAATTATTGATACATCACTGAGGTTGATTTCCAAGATGTTCTATGCCTCATTCCCTGCAAAACGTTAAATTTCAACAACAACCCATCTGGCTTAACACATCAAACATTCATAATCTCCACCATTGAAACCATTATCACTCCATTGACAACACTCATCATCTTCACTGATTCTTAATCCAACTAAAACAACGACAGCAAGCTTAACTCATACCCACTTCTCATTTAAATCAACCATCACACCCATCTCCATCACTGATCAATTCCCGCAACTAAACATGCCCAAATATTATCCATAGGCAATAGTAATAGTACTTCTTCAAAATCACCAGACTCCTTCCTTGTTCATCACCAGTTGACTTTAATTGTAACGAAATTCTCTCAAATCTGTGAATCAAACCATTTGATGGTCTCATTTTCTGTAAGGTAAAAAATCTATATAAATTTCCTGAATCAAATCATAATTTTGATTTTATGTCTTGAGGATGATTCATTGTTTTTAACATGGATGCTCCACTAAAAATCAGTTATGAACTTTGTGCACCGACTATGTTTTCTCTTTGATATCACCCTCATACAAGCCACCCAGAAGTTGTTTCACTCCAATCCGATTTTGCTATAACTAAAATTTAATCTCTTACCTTTCAATTAACCAATCAAGATTAACAGATCCACAACCAGATCTTTATCAAAAATAAAGTTCAAGAAACAATCGATTTGAGATTAATATGTGAAGACAGATAATCTGAAGAGAGAGAAATAAAAAGGATAGCAGATGAAGATACAGTCGCACATGGTAGGGAAGAAAGCTTTTTCTTTTCGTTTCTTGTTTCTCTCTCTTGAGACTATTGACGTGGAAGGAAGGAAAACCAAGTCACTATGCCACAACACCTTACCACCTCAGCGTGCGGGTAAGTAGCGGGGAATTAGCGATGCGCCTAGCGCGATCACAAGACGAATTCATAGATTCTCTTTCTTACGAAATTTTGGGTGTTTTCACATTGCACTAAGATGTTGGATGTTGTCAATGAGTTCGAAGAAGATGTTGCAGTTAGAGTGAAATGCTTGGAAAAAAAATGTTCAGATAACTACTGCCCAATCCGTAGCGAGAGAGGCTCAAAGGAGTTCAAGCCCAAATTAGACGAGCCCATAAAGGTAAAGTGAAAAACAGTCGACAGAACTTGAGTCTTGAGACAATGCGACATGTTGGCCGTGCAAGACATTGTTTTTGGGTGGCATGAAACTCACTTACATTTCATTTACAAGCATTGTGTACATGAGTATGAAATTGATATTAGGTTACTATGGTTGCCATTTGAGTTCGATTCTTTTCCTTTACCATATCCATATATATGTGAGTGGTTGTTGCACAAACTTAGGTATGTTACTATGGTTCAAATAACTGAAAATTGATCTAACTAAGATATTGGTGGAAATTGATAAGATTAGGATATTGCGTCAGAATCATGTTTCTTTAATCAAAATACGATAGTTTCTAATTCATTGGAATAATAATGAACGCGGTAACATAAAAATTGACTATGATTATGATCCCAATTCCCAAGGATGTTTTGATTTGGTTCTTTTTTGAAAGAAAATTTATGCAATTTTGAATGACTTCTAATTTCACTTGTTGTTCTACGCATACCAGGGGCGGATCTGAGTGAGGTTGTCCTCCCTAGAATTTACAAAATGACCATTTTAGGCTTAGAAATTTCAGGTTTTCCATAATTGTCCCCTGGATTCTACAAAATTGTTATAATATGCTTCATTTGTGTTACTTTTTACATACATTTCAAAATTTTCTTCAACAAATTCTAGCACTTGGTATAAGGTTCTATGAAGTATGGATATTTTGTGGAGTCTTGAGGCAAGTTATGTATTTTTTGTCGCAAAAGACCCTAAAAAAATTTAGGCGGCCTCCGGCCGCTATTAGTACTATCTTCCACTATATATATTTGTCCCCCCAGGTCGAAAAGTCTGGCTACACCACTGACGCATACCATTATCTTGCCCCATCCAGAAATAGTATGGATCAGCAGATGAGTAAATCACAGCTAGAGACATACAAAAGCACGAACAAGAGTTTTCAAGCAAATGCAGTCCCATATATATCCAGGATTGTTAGTTTATAATTTGCTATCAGGTCTTTCAAGTATCAAATCTTTGGCTAATTAATCTACCTAACCTCAATACAAAATTCAAGTTTTTGGCTAATTAATCTACCTAACCTCAATAGAAAATTTGACAAACTGAACACACAACATCTTACCCATTTTCTCCATTTATCACCAAAACCCATATGACCAAGAATTTCATCTAAAAAGTCCCAATTGACATGATCAAAAGCCTTTTAGAAGTTAACTTTCACCAAAATACCTGTTGTACCACTTCTTTCTCTAGAATCAATCAACTTATTTGTAAATAAATACTAGTATCATCCAAATTGTGGAAGTTGTTGGATGAGAGGAAATAACATCGGGAAGTATAGCTTTAAATCTGTCTGCTAAAACTTTTGGAACTATTTTATAAATTTCATGCACCAAACTAATGGGCCTTAGATCTTTTATTTCCCCAATTATTGAATCTTTCTTTGGAATCAAAACAATGAAATTGTTTATGAGTCTCCAGTCAAAGAAATTCTTCTCCTGATTGGAAACCCATATGGACCTGGTGCTTTTGATTGTCCAAGCTTCTTCATAGCAGCTAGACATTCCTCTTCTGTTAATATCATATGTAATTCTGTTAATGTGCATGTAATCCATAGAAACGGTTCTTGGTTCTCGATGCATAAAATTAATAAAACTCAACAATATCTTCATTTCTTTATCATCCATTGTTAATTCTCCCCTGACTTTTATAGCACCCATGAAGCTTCTCCTTCTTCTGTCTTAAGTTAATATATGGAAATATTTAGTATTAGCATCTTGGTTTTTCATATAGTAAACTATTGCTCTTTCCCTCCGTTTTTCAGCCTTCAAAACCGATAAATTGCAAAATTCTTTTTTTGCTTGAAGTCTTGCATCCCATTGTTCCTCTGACAAGCCATTATTGAGATTCTCCTCAGCATCTAAAGAAACAAAAATATCTTCCAATTCCAGCATCTAAAGAAACAAAAATATCTTCCAATTCCTCCAACCTTCTATCTAAGTCACCAAATTCCTACTTGCTCCGTTTCCCTGAAACTGGTTTCAACATCTGAAGCTTCTTGCAAATAGAGTAACCATTCAGACACATGTCTAATGAATCTTGCCCCGTGGGGAGCTAGCATGTGTCAGTATGAGTACATAGAGATATACATTAGCAGAAACGACTAACATGGGACAAGAGGAATTTTGGATAAAAATGCATCAAGCAAATACAGTCTCATATATCTTCATGACTATTAGTTCACAAAAAAAAAAGTTTGAAGAGATTTATCAGGTCCTTCAACTTCCTTGCTAATCTACCTATCCAACACCCAACATTTTGAGTTTTATATGATTAGATTTCCTTTACACATTATGCTTTCACACTGAAATCAAAGAGAAACATAGCGGAAATAAGTAGAGATAAATAAAAAATATGAGTATTATCCATGATTAGTGAAGGAAATCGGGAATTTTTACCAACTCTAGGCTAATGTTTCTCTGTCCTTTTTGGTTTGCTATACTCCATATCCATCCTATATTGTTGAGAAAAATTTTCCCCTTTCCATCTTATTAGAGCTTTGAGTGTCACCTTTGCTGCATAAAGTCTTATAGTGCTACTATATTATTTGTGCATAAACCAAAACACAATAATAAGATTTGAAAATGTAACGAGCATTTATCGGGTTGCACGTACAATGTTGTACTCTTCACACAAGGTCCACACTTATCAGTTGCAGAACCTGAACTCACAAACAGTCTACCTCGGTAACTGTATAGCCGTCAGACTCATCTAGCCGGACTAAAGATAACATGAAGTATGGAAGGTGTTGTGCAGTTGGTCTTGCTCGTTTGATAACATGTCGTCATGTTAGTTTGATTCTCATTAGAACGCACGATATGAGCGATCCTCATGTAATTTTGATGGCTGATTATCATTTTAAGTCTATTTTTTCTATTATGATTTATGGAACCTCAGTTGCGTTAACCAAAACATGAAAAACTGGAAAATAGGTTTAATGACTATTTGATTAAGAATCTAGGATGTTGGTGGAAACTGTTCCGAGTAAAATACTTCCCCACCATGATATTTGTACTTTAATGGTTAGTAATGTTGATCAGAGAATAATCTTTGATAATATTATGTGGATTATTTGGCATGGCAAAATTTTAATAACATTCAAGTGGAATACAAATTGGATTGTATTTCCTTATCAAGATTTGGCACCAGTAATTCACTCTACATCAGATAAATATACTTTTTTTTTTGTGAATTGGTTATATATTGGAAGAGAAAACAAGACACTAGGAATCAACAAACTGACCCTAGGAAAAAGGAAAAAATTATGGATTGGTGATTGTCCCCATCAAGGCGGTTGACGCCCTAATGTTGCAACCTACCAACATATATTCTTCCTTGGAAAAAACCGAATTTTCTAAAACTGAGCTTGACAAAGCAATAGACCTACGCTTTGTTTATCTAAAATTAAAATTGCGGAAAGAAAATTTGGCATGATTAAACTCCAACTCTGATGAAGAGATGATTTGAAAGCCTCTTTTGCCAACTTATCTGCAGCTTGGTTACTGTTTCTTGGTGTGTAGATAAATCCCAAAAAATTATCGCAGCGATAAAAGGAGCATTACTTTTTGAGAATCGATTCATTCTCGCCATTTGACTAAACTATTCTTCCCATGCGTAAAAGCCGAATTCTCTCGCAATCCCCTTCCATCCGTAAATACTTTAAATTCATCTCTTTAGCCCATTTAGCTCCCCGCAAAAGAGCTAATGCCTCCGCCTTTTCTCGACATGTTGCTCAAGAATCCCGATTTGGCTCCATGACTGCTCGCACGCTTCCTTAAGATTAGACCAAAACCAAATCAAGGATTTTGAAACCTAAGCAAAGATCAAAATTGATCTTAGATTGGTTAGCTAATGGAGGATTCCAATAACAATTGGTTTTCTCGATTTGATTTGAAACATTAGCTTTATTCATATTTGCGTCCTCGGTCGGTTTCCAAAATTGTAAGTGTCTCTGAGCAGCAAGGATAATGCTCAAGGAAGAACTAGATTTATCTTCAAATATTCTGCAACACCTCTCCTTCCATAACAACCAAAGATTTTGTAGTCATTCTGAAAGTGTATGTCGATCGAGTTACCTATAACACTCATCCAAATATTAAAATAATCTATAAAAGGAGTTCCAATTCCCAAGTCAGGACACCTACCAGCCATAGGAGGTAACATCCCCAAAGACTTGGCAAAAGGACATTCAAGAAAAATGAGACAAAGTTTCAATTTCACAATTACTTAAAATACAATTTTGATCCAAGAACCAATTTTGTGTCCGATTAAAAGTAGGGAATCATTTAAGCATTTCCACATAAATATTTTAATTCTTTGAGAGATGTTAATTTTCCAAAAGGACTTCCAAAAAGTGCGTGTTGCCTCAGAAGGAGCTAAAGGCATGTTAAGATTATCATAGAAAGACTTAACTGTAAAGACTCCATTATTGGTTAATAACCATCTAATTTTATCTTTTTCTAAACCATCTTCCAGAGAGCTAAACAGGTTAATGTTTAGAATTTTCTGTGCAATAACATGAGGGAAAGTAGTAGAGATTGTGAGTTGGTTCCACTTATAGGTATCAGAGTCAATCAAGTCTGATACAAGTGTTAACAAGGGGTTTGTGTTGAGACCATAATAACCTAAAGGGAATTCTAAATCAGGAATCCATCTATCGTTCCAAAGACTAATCCATTTATCTGATTTTTTTTATCAGATCTCAAAATCGGAAAAATATACTATTCGGTTGTATCTAGCTACAAATTCTCAAACATTTATTTCAACTTTTAGTTGTAATATGAGTTGCTCCTTTATTCTAATGTATTTAATTTAGAAATGGAATACAAACCAAATATTATTTGTTTTAAATATTAACAAGAGCGCACTGCCAATAATAAACCTGGCGTGATTGGGGTATACCCAATAAGACAAAATCTGGTCATTATGAAGTAAAACCAAGCCACCCCTTAACCAGCCTTTTTCTAAATGGCTAATATGCCCTTGGGTAATTAACTCTAAAATTCTGATTAGGTTAATTAATTGAGTGTAGATTAAAATTTTCAAATTATGAATTCAGTAGATTAACCTTTTGATCCGTCTTATGAGTTCGATTTCGATCCAAAAATTTGGTTTTGAAATGCATAAAGCCTAAAGGTCGTGGTTTGAATAAGCTTCCGACCAAACATCCATTTAATGGTCAACTTTGAATAAGTCAGTTGATCGCTTCTTCCACGGAAGGTTCAACTTTGAATAAGTCACACCGATATCCGCCTAATGGTCCTCGGATGAAGAACACGCCGACTATCTTGGGCAAAGAATCTTGTCAGTCGCATGTAAATATTTCCTACCCTTCCTGGCTATATCAATCTCGCATGCAAAAAATACAACATTGCCTACTGACATAATATGGAAGATGTAATTTACTTGGGTCGTGAAACTAGAAATGTATGGGTTCATTAGCATGCCTACCAAAATACCGCCGAATTTTCTTGTTTTGTTTCCTCCCACCTTACATGATTTTAGGCATTAGAAGAATGGTTTTTTTTCAAGATATGGCCGGCAGGTCTCTATTTTCGCATTCTTCCGGCTACAAAACGCCTACTTAATAGGAATCGATTATCTTGCCGGCCCCGTAACTACATAATTTTTTGTTGACAAAAGGCAAGATGACATTTCACAACCTTGCCGGCTGGGACAGCCGATTGTGGTAGCTTAAAAAAGCATGCCTAAAGGTAATACGACACTTTATATAGCTAAACAAACCATTCATTCAACAACTAGAAATCCAACATTTTTTGTCCAAAATACGAAACATGTCCCATAAACCGTAAAAAACATTTGTCCACACCATTAACTTAAACATTTGTCCACCACAACATAAACAAATGAACTAGGAAAGCATTCATTAGCCACGACCACGACGACCACGGCCCCGCTTTGGAACACTACCTTCACCACCACGACCACCGCCGCTACCTTCACCACCAGACCACCGCTTACCTTCACCACCACGAGCACTACGAGTCCTCTTTTATCACCCTTTATCTTGGCTTGTGCATCCTTAATAGATTTTTCTTCCGCCTTTACTTCACCGGTTGCTTGAACAATAGTCGGGCATCCTCATTGTCAACATTGCAAGCATAGTCAATGTGCTTGCTTTGCACAGTGTTCTCCTTGTCTTTCGCGCAACACAACACCCTCACAAAGGTCTTCAACTGATCCTTCTATATTCAATTAAACAACAAACAATTAATAGAATGATTCTAATGCAATCAATCTTAAAATAGTAAGAGCAACTCTAAAATACTTACAAATATCTTAAGCAATGTTGCCGGGTCTTTCGATTCCATCTTCTTCTTACGAGCCGCTTCTTCAAAGTAGTCATTGGCCTAATCACAAAAGGACGAGCCCAACCCAAGTACCACGCCATGTATTTCAAGAGCTTCATGACCGGTGGTCACCTCGTCCAAAAGACTCACATCGATTTGAACGCGACGCCATCGCCCCAATGTTCTTGAGTTGGTGCCGAAGGTAAGAGACGTTCATACCTTTTTGGGAGGTGGTGCAATCACTCATATCCACAGTAAAGGCCGGATTTGTCGATCGAAATGAGGTTCTTCTTGTACGTAACCCAATTGTCGCATTACCCGATGTAAATCGTACATTGAAAATCCTTCAAACACAAATATCAAGGGTCCATAGTATAATGCAACAACTTCATTTCTCCTTGGGATTAAACCTTGATTTCTATCCTCTCGATACGGATCAAATATCACCTCTTCCGCAGCCAAAATTGTCGATGGCGGCTCTGAGTTTCATAAGATTTTGCGGCATTTCCTTATCCCGAGTACCCTTAAAACCGTACCTTTGCGCTCTTGGCAAATGAACCTAACACCGTTATCCACTTTGACGTAAGAGTTGTCTTTTGAACAAAGAAGGGAAGCGTTCATATATCCAAACCTATGCAAAAAGAAAAAAGTTTAGTAAGAACCTTATCTTACGAGAATTTTGCTAATATAAATGTTATAGACAATAAAATTACCTGAAGAGACATGTGTTTCCGTAACTTGCTTAGTGAGTGCCCTAGAAGATTTTGTCAACTCATTGTTCAAGAAGGCAACCACCGCAGCATTCAAGAATACCCACGCATCTCATGTAAGGGATCCAATAGTTTCAAGTAACTGGCCTCGACTTGGTTTCCAGAACTGTCGGGGAAGATACATCTCGCCTGTGGTGTATAGCAAATAAGCTGGCCGCGGTAGCATTGATTTTACACCGGTGCACCATTCCTTCCCTAACAAGGATTTCCCCGAGTCTTCCATAATCCATCCCTCAACTTCTTCACATTAAACTTCTTGGTTAGTCGACCATCCTTCTTGTCAAGAACATAATCCGTCTGAACTCCGACTCAACCGAACAATTTCTTGCTCAATTCGTAAATCTTCTCGAAAGAAATGGCATTATCGAATCCCTCGGTGACTCGTTTCCATCAACCTCGAGGCCTAGAATTTGTTGAGCATCATCGGGAGTTATCGCCATCTCACCGAACGGGAATAACATAGTATCGCCCTTCGTAGAACCGCTCACAGAATGCGAGATGGTAACTTTATCATGATTAATATTCGAACTTCCACCACAGGCAACAACCCGGAGTTCCTCACAATCACTTTCACCTCCTCACATTCCAAGTCAAGATTCCAAGTATGCATCATCAACACGGCTTGGCGCCTCATGAGACGGATGGCATGCTTGTGATCCTAAATACCAAAAAAAAAATGAAAATGAAAAGAAATACAAACACTTGATGCAAATTTAATTAAGATAGTTACACACTTGAATAAATAACAAAGACGGATTAAGATTACTTACGATAGTATTATGGACCGTACATGCCCATGAGTGTTTGTATCCAAAAAGAACAGCTCCACCATCTGCTGGGGTCCCTTTTGAGGCTCACCTTCTTTCAAAGGCAACCATCAAGTGTTTGGGAGGCATGTGAGAATCAAGCAGGTTTAGTGATCACCCTCTTCTTCGCTCCTATTGAAGTTGAAGCCGGTTTCGTGGCTTGAACAATAGCTAGAGTTTGTTCTCCTTCTCCATCTCCATCTCCTTCTTCTTGTTCCTCTTCCTCTTCAACAATTTCATCTTCGATGATATTCTTACCTTTATCTCCATTACCATCATCATCATCAACATCATCATTACCTCCTCTAGCCTCAGGCATGTCTTGATCACCATCATCATCATCATTGTTACCTCCTCCAAAGAAATTTGGATTGGTTTCATCAACATCATCATCATCACCTCTTCTACCAGATGGAATTGATTGGTCTTCATCTGGAGTCTCGTCTGAATCATTGGGTTCAGATAGTGGTTCTAAGACCTTTATCATTCCCGGCACAACATATATCCCTCGATGTTTTGAAGACAAGAGTTTATCACCAACACGAGGAGGGTTTGAAGGAGGACTAAGAGCTGCTTTCTTCTTTGCCATTCGCAATCTGAACAAGAACAATTCAGAAAAAAACATTACAGACTACAGTTAGACATATACAACATATCCTATTTAACAATGGCCTGTAAGGTCGACCAAAAGATGAGTGCCGGCTAAGACAAAGCCTAGCAGTGTATCATCAAAATAGCCTTCCCAGGCGCACAAAAATATAGGATTTTTCACTAAAAAGGCCTCAAGGTCCATTACAAATACCCTTCCTGATTAAAAACTCTAGGCATCGTGAAACATTCAAAAGAAGTAAATTTCGTGCATGGTAAAAAAACAAAAAAGTTGCCTTGGCTTCATTAAAAAAAATTGACGCCTGGAAGGGTATACAGTGAATAACCCGCCTACCCCGCTAGTAGCAAGCATTCACAAACTTACAAAAAATAAGCAAGTTCTTCAACCTTATACCCTTCCGGCCAAACCCTAACTTTGAAAATCCGGCAAGGTCGATAAAAAAAAACCTTGCCGGCGTCGCAACTTCCAATTCACAAATTCGAATTTTCTGACCTAATTTGACATGCAAACATGAAATCGAAGTACTAGAGTGAGTTTAAACAAGCCCTTACTTTCTTAAGCGCACCATTTCACGTGTTTCAACGGGTTCAATTCCTTCTTCTTCAACCGTTTTTCTCTTCACTTTCTTAGCAACCAAATTTGCAATTCCAGGTTATATTCATTGGGTTTTCGATTAGTTTCTTTCATACGAGTTGCCTTCTTCCGTGGTGGATCCATTGATGAAGATTAATCGGAGTTTTCAATCGACGATTTTAACGAATTGATCGACTTAGTTTTGGTGGTGGTGGGGGTGATGGAGCCGTTAAGGTTGTGGAGGAGAAGAAGAAGAGAAGAAGATGAAATGAAGAGAATGAAAATTGATTTAGGTAGTAATTAGAGTTATAATGGGAAAGCGTAATTTTGTAACTTTACCCATTGACCTCCCCCCTTCGCCCTTAAAAAAGAGTCCCTATAAAATTGGGTATACCCCAATTAGTTTGAGTATACCCCAATCAAGCCTGGATAATAAAGAGAATTTTTTTTTTTTTTTGAAAGAAGAAGGAAATACACTATAGTAAACCACGAGTTCCTAAAAATTAAAACCCGAATGGTTTGGCAATTCGCAAGATTCTGAGTGTTCACCACATTTAATTGATGATATAACAATGGCGATTGGTGACTCTCCACTGGTGGACTACAGGCTATTAACGGAATAAAAGAAATCAAAAAAACATATTCTAGTCTTTGATAACGCAAATAGAGAGATAAATTATACTTGCTTTAGCACAAATATGAGATATGCTCCTAGCTTCATTTTCCATGTTTAAGTTTTACTAACAGACTAAATGACCAGATTGGTGGGAGAATTGCTGGCCATTTAATGTCTGTGCATACTAATGTGTCTAGTGGCATTGAGATGGGGTATGTAGTCAAAGTTGTTCCAGGAGGCCGTAGTGAAATTTCATGAAGCGAATGCAGGAAAAAAATTTAAAAAATTTAAGATAATACTCTGTGATGACAGCTGCGAGAGAGGCCCAAAGAAGTTCAAGCCCATGAAGGTGCGGTGAATAGTAACTGAACTTGCGACCTGTTTCCCACATGGGGTTTGTCATTTGTGCGATTGTTGCAGTACAATTCAGACCATAATGTTGCCCCATGTGGAGCTAACATGAATCAGCAGACTGAGTATAAATGTACAGAAGAAGCAGACATGGCACCACGGAAATTTTGATAGAAATGGATTAAGCAAGTGCAGACAGTCTCATATATCTATATAGTTTATAATTTGCTTATTACTTATTAGGCCTTCCAAATTTCCACTCCCTGGCTAATCTACCTAACCTCAATCCAAAATTCAACATTCTGAGCTTTATATGACTAGATTTCAGATTTCCCTTGAAAACTACTTCCATACTAAATCTTAAAACAGAGCCTGAAGAACCAGTGTATAACCACATCCTACACTAAAATATACTGGCTACCTAGACTACGTACTATATCAGCCGGAAGACGTACGCATTTTGAGACCTAAGAGCTTCAGCTTGCTGCAGACTAATATTTCTATTGTCCCATGTATTCGATTGCACAACATAGTTTTTCGAAGCATACTTCCATACTAGTTGTTATCTCTCAAAAGTACCTAAAATCATAGCCTGAACCAGTAAATAACCACATCTGCTTACATTAACTAGCCTCCGAAAATCATTCAACTTTCGCCAAGAATAACAACCCTAGACCAAACAAGTGAGACAAGGCATACCATTCAAAGATCCAAATGCTTAACCTATGGCAGTCAATATCTAACAGGGAAACAACAGCTAACTCCACATTTGCCAGGGCACCTCAACACATTTTCAAAGGCATCTCTATCATACCATTCAAGTCCTACAGAAAAATCCTTGCAGGTATAAAGCACTATTTCAACCAACTTTCAGATACTAACCAAACGACGGCCCCAAGGGTGATCACAACAAGAGTATGAATCAAGCTTACATGTTGTTGAAGTGGACCACAAGTGTGCTGTACTAAATTGCCTAAAAATAACATGTCATCCCTTCTGTCTTGAACTGGACCACAAGTTTACTAACCTCAAAAAAGAAAAATGAACATTTGAAGACAGCCATCAAATGAACAAAGATAGAAACAATCACTACTGACATAGATGCTTCTGAAGATTTCAATGGGAATAACAATAGCTACAATTTGACACATGAAACCCAACAAGTAGACTACATGGAATACTTGACAATAATGTGCAGTAGTACAACTAATCGCACTTGGTCAGTTCCAAACTTCCAAACTTTTTCAATATAAGAAGGACCTTGATCAAAAAAAAAAGCTTCTCTAAATACAGAACTAGTATAAAGATGCAAAATGCAGAAAGTCGAGGCATATTTGCCCTCTTACGGCGACCAAGAAAAAATACAAGAAAGATAACCTGTAACTAATTCAACGCTCAGGTAGCCAAAATATGAACAACAATGAGAATACAAGATAATGAAATTTTTTACTTGAATAGAGTAACAAGTCACCTAGATATCATTCAGAAATGTGTAAGAGATTGCCAAATTGTAATAACCGAAACAGATAGAGATATAAAAGATGTCAAGGATCTGGAAATTTAGAAAGTGGAGAGGAAGAACAAACCAAGGGTGTCATTTACCCGCACAAACTGTTACATATTAGCTTGTAGATGAGACTACAAGAGATAAGGTAGTTGTCACAAATAACAAATAACAGAGAAATAGTCGGTCCTATATTGAGATATGATTCTATGGTAAACAAGCCAACACATCATATCTAGCCCAAATCAACCGTCCCATAGAATATAGACATTTCATTTTAAGTAAAAGCAAATGCATTGAGGGCAAACTCCAATGCCCAAGGTTCAGAAATCATCATATAATTAAACAGCTCGGCTTCTAATGACATCAAGATCCATCTCAGTAGGATCAGTTGCTTGCAACTCTACCTGAATTCCGTCAAGCTCTCTCTTGAACCTCTCCTTTGAACTCGCGTAAATCATCTTGGTCCTCACTCCTTGCGGTATCAGGAGACCTTCAAAACACAATACACGAGACATTGGTTACTCACAGTTCTAACCCTGACCCAAATTCCTATCAGACAACAAAAACACAGTTGTAAAAGTTACCAATGGATGAAGAAAATCTTGCTCTTCTGGCAATTTTCTGCAGTCACGAAATCAAAATCATAGATAGCATATCGGCACTCATCGGCAGGAAGGTTGGAAGTGAAATCTTCATAGCTTTCAGCTGGCTCACCAAGTTTCTCCACGATAATTTGCTTTTGCTTATCCTTCTTCGATTTTGTACACAACAAATCGGAAAGTCCTTTGGCTTTCAATTCCAAAAACCTTTGTTTGCAATCATCGTGCACAGCAATCCCCGACGCTGCATTAGCCTAATACATAAAATTCAATCCACAATTCAAAAAACAAACTATACAGATATACCAATCCAAATACACATCATACACATCATCCTATTCCCGGACGCTGCATTAGCCTAATACATAAAATTCAATCCAACAATTCAAAAACAAACTATACACATATACCAAAATCAATACCAATCCAAATACACATGATACAACTATTGCATGTTAAGATACAGAAGAAAAACCTAATTCATCTAACTCGCCCAATACCTACAATATGCGATGATGAAAACAACACAAGAAAAAACCCTAAATTGAAAGTAACAGCCGTAATTTCTACAGTATACAACGAAATAAAGAGCATCTAGATCTGTAATCACTGAGGAAGATAATCGGTGACCTAAAACATGTCAATTTTCTCATAATAATAACAAAACAATAATCCAAACAAAATCAAATTGGTATTAGATTAATCAAACCCTAGAAAAACCTAATTTAATCAAGAAAAATTCAAATAGATCGTGTCTTAGATAGATTAATCGACTAAAAAAGACTTGAGCAAATAAAATTATTAATTATAAAAAAAAAAAATCCAAAAAATCCAGGAAAAAATCCAAACGAAATCAGACTAAAAATAGATGGGGAAGATAAGAAAAAAGACTCACCATTTCTTGAGGAGATGATCGAGGATGGAGGAAATTTAGGGCAAGGAGGAGGGATGGAGATAATTTTAGAGAGAGAGAGAAAATCTAGAGAATAAAAATCACAAGTTGGTTCCGGAATGGGAATTGGGGGCTGTGGGCAAAATGAGACAGAGTCCGGGTTTGATTTTATATGCGGGTGGGTCTCTTTTGAGGTTGGAACACGGTAATGTATGTCTGTCCAATTACAATGTCACACGTTATCTATGCGTGTTGAAAACATCCTATTCCCATGAATCGGTTCATGTTTGTTTTTCTTTTTTTTTTTTTTTTTTTTTTTTCTAAGGAGCCAAGCCAACTCCAATCTTTTTTTTAAAGATCAACAGATTTGGTCACCTGAATTCTGACTTAACATATGCCTCCCCTAGTAATCCTATTTTGTTTGGGACTGACTCGCTATCCTAATCTGAGTCGGTATCTGATTTAGAGTTGTCAAAGTATTTGTTTTTTTAGTTTTTTGATGTTTGACTCGATGATTGACTCAGCTCATACATAATTAACTAAGAGCTTTTTGAGTTGGATATTATTTTATCCCTTACCAAAATCAATACCAATCATATTTCGAAAAATTTGAGATTTTCTCAAATGTCAATTCTGGGGCAACTCCATAATCGGGAGACATGTTAACTCCAAGTCTACCGATTATGGTAGTTCCCAAATTTGAAAAACTTGAGATTTTTTCAAATATCAATTTTGGGGCAACTCCATAATTGGGAGGCATGTTAACTCCAAGGCTACCGATTTTGGTAGTTCCCAAATTTGAAAAACTTGAGATTTTTTCAAATATCAATTTTGGGGCAACTTCATAATCGGGAGACATGGTAAGTAAATACCTTCTGATTGTAGGTTTTTTTCAAAATAACAAAACTTTCAAAATACATATGTACACAATAACCTCCGATTATCCTAACATCTACCGATTACGTAAACAAACTAACGATTGTATTTTTATCTACCGATTATGAAGGTTATAATTGCCATTTTGAAAAATCGTCGATAACAGATGAATTCATTTTAGGTTTGGGTGACCCTATTTTGTCTTATTAGTCACCCTTAATTCTTTCAGGGTCGACCCTATGTTGGATTTAAGCACATGGCCATTAACGTGCTAGCTACAGAACACACTATCTTCTGAAATCAATATGTGTGGAGATTCCGGTTTTATCATTAGGGGGTACTTGGTTCAAGACTAGTTTCACCACTGAACCTCGATAAGGCTTTGAATTTCTTACACTAAGTGAAGGTTCAAATCCAAAAGATACCTATCACTTATGTATTGGTTTCAACGATGATGCTTATTCTCAACTAAGCTTGAACTACGATGGCTTGATCCCACTCCTCAGCCCGTAGGCGGTCACTTTGGTGATGCAACGCTACTCGATTTAAAAGTTTTTTAACTTTGTTTTATGTTTTTTGAAAATAGGGGAGAATGTTGGAATATTTTCAACTCGTGCTATCCAGGGGGTCCTTGGGGCGTAGCCCCCAGCCGTGGGTCGACCTGATGATGAAGAGACAATTAGAATCATACCCAGAATCTTCGATTCCAACAGACACCATTCATGTCTGATGATGAAGAGACGCCATTCCCAACAGATCCGAAAACATCTATAAATAGCATCTCCTTTTGCTCGTTTATCATATAAAAAAACAACAACTTTCTTCTTTCTCTAATAAGATCATCGTAACCTTATACAAGTTGTGATTCTTGGTCGAGTCAAGGAAGTACAACCTTGAATTCGACACGGTGTTAGGGCTTCATTGAATCCCCGAAGGCATAATTCGAGAGACCCGTTGTACTCGCCAAGTTAATTGGGAAAGGTCGAATTATTGTCTAAAAGAATCGAAAGAGCCTTGAAGTCGGGGTACACCATTGTTTTGTTTCTGTGTTTTTTCATCCTCTTGTTTTTAACCCAATTTTCCAACACCCTAATGACGCTAGGTAACATATGCCTCACCTAGTAATCCTATTTTGTTTGGGTCTGACTCGCCATCCTAATCTGAGCCTGCATTCGATTTGTGAGTTGGATAGAGTTGTCAAAGTATTTGTTTTTTTAGTTTTTTTTTTTTGATGTCTGACTCTGACACGAAGTTTGATTCAGCTCATACACATAACTAAGAGCTTTTTGTTAGTTAGATATTATTTCGTCCTTAATTAGCTGGGTACACATGTAAAAAGTTATATTTAAATATAATAAGTCGAATTCGATAAATCCTATCCATATGAGTCAAATTTAGATATAATAAATCAAATTCGTATAAATCGTGTCCATAAGAGTCGATTTAGATATAATAAGTTAAATTCGATAAATCCGGTCCATAAGAGTCACCGAGTCGATAAAAAACAACGAAAGTTAGCTAAGAGGCTAAGACATCTCGATTAGAAATATGATTTAAGTAATCTGATATCATTCTCAGACAAAACCAGACTCCCGGTCATTCATATAATTTAAATAATCAAACCAATACCAAATCAAAATTGTGTAATTGTAATGCTAAACACGAGTTTTTTTCTTCTTTATGAAATGTGAAGAGTTTTTTATAAAATTTCGAACTCTAATAATATAAGAGTCTGATTCCTGGCTTGGCCAACTAAGTACCCTATTATTGTTTAACATTACAAAATATGTTTGTAGCTCCGCTTAGAAGCCATGGTCGCTAATAGGGTATCCGTTGTCTGGGTCACGCTAATTGAGATAAAATTGTGCTTATGATTTTTATTTTTTATTTTGTATGAAATTTGGTACACCCCCAGTTACATGGATATCCTTCGTTAGCAATCTTGCTAAAAGGTGTCACACAAACATCTCAACTAAAATCAGAGGCGCAATTTTATTATCACATTATTTTACATATTGTATATTATTTTTGCGAATAAAACCAAACCGTAACGGATTTGAAACTAATATTTTGGAATATGTTTCTATCACGAAGCTCTACGTTCCTATCGAAAATTAACATA
Organism: Papaver armeniacum; assembly: GCA_023531295.1. Taxonomy (NCBI): domain Eukaryota; kingdom Viridiplantae; phylum Streptophyta; class Magnoliopsida; order Ranunculales; family Papaveraceae; genus Papaver; species Papaver armeniacum. Next base: position 77,848 of record JAJJWW010001251.1, on the reverse strand, counting down.
TTCCGTGATGTAACACCACTATCAACTACTTTGAAAATAAGTCGTTGAAGATTAACTGATTTCTGGTCGTCGAAAATAAGACTGGTAGATTGTAAGGTTTTCAATTTCGAAATGTGCTCATTTTTGGTAAGCATATGGAACTAAGCAGGAGAAACATATCCTCAAAGTATTAGCCTCAAATCCGTAACTATTTGGTTTTTATTCACAAAATTGACGTCCAATGTGTTAGATAGTCCAACTTCCTCCCCCACGATTTATAAAGGGGGATCCCAGTATTACTTGGAGATGATATCATTCCATATAGGACAAACAAATATTAACAGATCCCGATCATCGGATCGCTCAATTAATATCACCCCGCTAATAGTGGTATATCCCCCATTATAAATCATGTCCTCCCCAACTAATATGTTTTAGGCTGAGTCTAATCGTGGTGCAAGATTCAACTTTCTTGTTGAATCCACGTCACCAAAAACCAACGCTCAGCCGCAGTGGGGATCCAAGATTCTACGTATATACGCGGTTTGAAACAGCGCGGCACACAATTAGAAACAACGCATCATTTATCAACCATTAGATCTCCAATAAGACTAGGAATCCAACGGTCTATATGGTACCGATAATTGAGTTTCTATAAAGTAGTGACAATACGCATTTAGAAACAGTGTATGATGCTTTTTTGATACGCAGTTTCAAAGCGCGTGTCGGGTTACTTCCATCTTGGATCCAAGCAAAACGAAGCACTCGCTAGGAATCAGCCTAAGTTGCCTAACAGTGACCCAAACAATGACACTTCTACAGGAATAATCTTGTATCCTGGGTGCCATTAGACCCAGCCTAAGCCAAAAGGATTGAAGTTTTAGCCGACAGGAGTGAAACCGTTGAACTAAAAACTCATCATGCCAAATGTCTATCAGCTGATGCCATTGAGAGCCGCATTGCAACTGCACATATATAAATCAAAAGGTTATTGATTATCACATGACTCATTAACATCTCGAAAGAATAACCTCACGGTTGACAGGTGAATCAATGTATTTATCCATCACGTTATCTCAAAGATATTCTCTGTCTACTGTACATCTTATGATCATCTGATGTACATTTACACAACAATTACCGCCCGTTGGATTCAATACCGGACGGCCCTAAATCGTAAAGATCTGGAGATGAAAGATGGGTCCCGCAGATATATCTGATTCCGTCATTTTCACAAGACACTAGTGGGATCCTTCCTAAAGCTCTGTTTGTTTGAACCACCAATTCTCAGTAGGGCCGGAAGGAAAACAGTTGCCTCAAAAATTCAATCACCACCAATTTTTATTCAACTTCTTTGGCGTAGATAGATTGATGGCGAATACATTGCCCAACCAGCTATGCGATTGACTTTCCATTCCGAAAAACAGAGTTCGGATTCTTACTTTTTCAACCTTGCACTTTTAGGGGCGACCCGAAAGAATTAGGGGCGACTTTTTTATTCCCAACCCATATACACCGTTAAGGGATGTCCAAAACGCCGAGAATACGTTAATTCCTTACACAATCTAAGATATTTTGTTCCCGATTATTATAACGAAATCTAAGCTTAGTAACTATATTATACTACCGATTATTATCGATTTTGTGCCAAACTCGCATCCGGCTTCTATGACAATCTAAGGGAAATAACCTCATGAGACTACCGATTATAGTAGCTCATAAATTCCCAAAATTGGTGATTTCGCAAGAAAGAAATTTGGGGCAACCGATAATCTAAGCCTTATTAACTACCGATTATTCTAGTTCCCAAATTCGAAAAAATGACATTTCGCAAAAACTAAATTTGGGGCAACCGTATAATCTGTGAGGTTATTAGATACCGATTATACTCCAACTACCCGCAAAATATTTATGAAAATCTAAGTTTTAATTGTTGATCTAACTACCGATTATACTCCAACCGCTAGTTCGTTCAAAATAAACTAGCCGTGCTCGAAACCAAACACACCCAGAGATAATACATATTGACAAACATCCGATTATGTTGAAGTAACCGTTTTTTTTTTTTTAAAACTAGCCGTTGGGTACTTTTTTTTTATAAATAGAGACCTATCTCTACCAAACTTATTCACCCATCACATTCAATCTTCCTAAATCGATCACCCATCACTTTGAATCACCAAAAATGGCTACAACTCGTTCAATAATATAGAAGATGTTGCTATTGTCGAGCACACACCACTTCCGACAAAGCACTCCGTTGAGGAAGCGCAATGGGTGACCGAACGAAGACCCAACAAGAGGGCCTTACTTTGGGATGATCAAAACACCAATGCTTGGTGGAAACGGTGTTTAAGGTTTTTAAAGCACTAAGCTTTAAATCGTTATGAGGACGCTCCCGCAAATAAGGGAAAGGTACGCATATTTATACAATGAATGCGCATCGCCGAGAAACGAATTGAAAGCTCGTAAGGACGCTATGCCAAACGAAGACCGAATGAGTAGAGTAAGTTTGTGAATCAATAGGCCTCTTATCAAAAATTCTTTATTTGGTTATGATTATTCAACAACGCTAACTTATTTTAAAAATTGTTTTCCCAAGATACTTTGGGTCTGAGCCAATACGAATTAAGGTACTGGCCATGAGTTTCGCACGAGGACTCGCTACACTCTCTTGGAGGAAGTTGAATGGCAATTCGCCCAATATAATTAAACTCGTAGAGAATCCCTAGGGCGATGTATTGAACAATTTTATGTGTTTTACTTCTATTTTATTTCAACTACATGTATGTTTTTTCGATTCAATAAAATGAGTGACTTCAAATACCGGTTCAATTTTAGCCGGTGTGGAAATAAGGATTTTAGAAAAAACTCATTTAGGGGCAACTTATAATCGGTGAGGTTTTGGAACCTATCTTCCGTACGATTATGGCTACATCCAAATCACGAACCACATGGTTAGGCCTTCCGCCTTGTACCCTCTTAACCTATGGATTCGGCAAGGGTTCGATCCGGGCTCCTTACAATCGGTAGTTTATTAAGTTGAGTAGACTACCGATTATGGTAGATTTCAAATTTCCTACAATGAATGATTTTACAAAAACTCATTTTGGGGCAACCTATAATCGGTAGGTTGGGTAACCTATTTGGCTTCCGATTATGGCTAAATCCAAATCACGAACCACATGGTTATGGTCGGCTCGCACCCTCAAAACCTAGGGAATTTGGCCAATGCTCAATTTGGGGCTTCCAATAATCGGAGGTTATAAGTAACCATTTCTACCGATTTTGGGCTACTCAACAATCGGTAGCTAATGAGGTGGTATTACCTACCGATTAATAACCGTTTGACGATAAAACCAAAGTCGACCTAAATTCAAATTCATTTCATTTTCTTTTCAACTTCAACTTCAACTCCTCTTCTCCTCTTTCCTTCCGATTGCAGAGGAAAACTCTCCCCCTCTCCTCGCTATACATCGTTCATCGTCGAATCGAATCATCGTCGATTATTTTCTATAAAGATGAAAGAAACTAACGTAAGAAAGCGCGAACCAAAACGTAGTGCGCGGTGAGGATCCGAATATTGGATTGCATGCCCGTAATAAAGAGGTTTTAACTCACGAACCCGAAGAACACGAAGACGATGAAGTAGGCGATACCGATAGCCAAACTCTCGTGCAACTTCAAATGGCGCCGATTAGGTAAGATTCTACCATTAATTTGGTTTATATTGCTTCAATTGGACGAATCCATGTTTATTTTTTTTAGGGTTTTCGGTTATTACCCAGACCTGTAGGTTAGGTATTGTTATAAACTTCCGATTGTGGTCGAACTCTTCATTTCACGAGAAAATTTGTCATATTCGGGTGTTAAAAATTTAGGTATCCTACCGATTATATAACGTTTTTCATTACCGAGGCCTAATTCAATCATAATCTAAGCTAATTGTGATTTATCCTTCCGAATAAACTAGGGAAGAACAAGTATTAGAGACGCAATAATCGGGTGAAATATTCTCAGAATATCTTTCCGATTGTTTAGGCTAACAACTTGATTTGTTTCTCGATACAAAGACACGCATATTCGGTAGACATTAGTTTTGTTAGGCTTCCGATTGTGTGGAATTGAGGGTTATGTTGAACTTTAGATTCCGATTATTGTGTGTAGATAAACATATTCGAACACCAAAAAGTTTATTTTGTTTCCGATTATACGTATTCTAGTAGCTTTAGGTTAACTGATACTTACGATTGTGAATAATCGGAGGCAATTTGTTAAATCAACCAACCGAATATTTAGTTTCATAACCTCGTTGTACTTTTTGTTGTTGTTTAGGATAGGCGAGGTAAAACATCCAAGATTCAATTGTCTCTGCTAGTGCAAGGAAGGATAGGCGTCGAACCTCGACAAATAGTGCAAGGAGAGCTAGGACTGCTAACGCCGCTTCAAGTGGTCAAGTTGGAACTCAACAAGCAAGCCAAGAAGTCTGTTCAACCTAGTGCCCTCAATCGAACCGGTTCAATCAGGTGTTCAACCAAGTGCCTCTCAATCACAACCCATCCAAGAAGTTGTTCAACCAAGTGCCTCTCAATCACAACCAATCCAAGAAGCTGTTCAACCAAGTGCTTCTCTATCACAACCAATCCAAGAAGGTGTTCAACCAAGTGCTCCACCATCACAACCAGAAATTGAACAAGTAGAAGAAGTAGGACAAGCCGAAAAGAAAAATCCTCCTCGAAAGAAAGCGAAACACCTTGTCCCAGATGAACTGAAGGTGAAGGATATTCCAGAAGGTGTAATCCTTGGGCTGCCGGAGGATGGAGGACAATTGTTATTTGGATATAAAGAATCCTGGGCCAGAGAAATATATGAAACTGAGGTAATGATCGTATCCATTTTATTAACCTATTATGTTTTTCTTCGTAATACTTTTAAGGGTTGTAGTTTTAAGTAATTCTAATTTTATTTTTTAACTTGTCATGTGTTTAATAGTATCATTCCGATGCGGTTCGTTTACTCAAAGCGACCGCCGCACCAACAAAAATGCTAGATTGGCCTTTGGAGGGTGAATGTGAAAGGTTCAAGACCATTATTGCAAATTCGGTGGTTGGTCGATGCATGAGAACTCAATGTTGAACATGACCGGTGGCTATATCTACGTTTGTGGAGAGACTTTATCCCGAGACCGACACCTTCCATATGCCGTTTGGGGAGACGACGATAACCCCAGATGATGTTGAGCAGATTCTTAAACTCCCCGTCCATGGCAAGGGTGTTAGGGCCGAGTTCACTAAGCAAAGTTGGAATGGAGGAATCTTTATGATCTCGACTAAGAGGTGTTTGGGTTGGGATGAAGAAACATCAACAACCGAGTTCAAAAGATGCATGAAGTATAGAACTAGACAGCTCAACATGGGTACTGATGGATATGTTCAAGGGCACCAAGGATAAAGAAGAGAAAGGAACTTTAACGGACGAGCAAGTCAACCACGCGACCACCACATATCTCCTATGTGTATTGGGATGTGTCATTTTACCCAATACCAATGGCAATCGGGTCGACGCCAACTTTTTACAACTTCTGGATCCTCTCGATAAAGTGCATGAGTACTCTTGGGGCACGGCATGCCATGCGTGGTTGATGGAAGAGTTGAGAAAGGCGTCGAGGGTTGGAATTAGCCAAGTGGCCGGGAACGTGAGTCTCACTACGTATTGTTTATTAACTCCACATACTTGGTTATTTTTTTATTTTTTTTTTATACTATTGAAGAATCAGCTTCTAATACTTGCAAAAATGACATTATAGACTTGGATCTACGTCCACTTCCCTATCTTGGGATTGGCCATTGAAAACCCTAAGGTGGGAGAAAGGTGACCCTATAGGAAGAAAGTACGTCTTCGATGACAACCATTCTAGGACGAAGGAGCAAGCAATGATTCGTTTGAGGGAGATTTTGGACTCACTTAATGCCCAAGACGTATGCTTTGATCCATACAAGGAAGACCGAGCTCACTGGACATATCGCGGGCCTGGTCCGATTTGGCACTTTATTTTGGACCGTTGTGGCACCCCACGGGATATGTGATGTACAATGCCTCAAGGGTGATGCGACAACACGGTTTTGTACAAGGTATACCAAAGGAGGAAATCCATGGCAATTTCACTTTGGTTCGAGCAATGCAAGTCTCGATAAAGATTCTATCACTAAGTGGTTCACAAGGGTTCACCATCCCGTCAATTCCATTGGGATAGAAGGGCGCATTACTTGATCAACCAAGGAAGGGCAGCCAACCAAGGTTTTGAAAATGCTCCCAACTACATGGATTGGTACCGCAATGTTTCTCATGTTCGTGTAATCCGTGATCTTAAAGCAAAGCCACCTTTCGTACAAGAGTATCCTCAAAGAGAAGCCTCATGGGTTTTGATAGATTGGTACGTATTGTTTTGTTAATTTAGTTTAATATTATGGGTCAAAATAGAGTAATAACCGCTTTGATGGTATGCTATGTTTTAAAACAGATGAACAGTTCAAGCGTTTGTCGAAATGGTGCACCGATTGTATAAAGGCCGAGAGCTCGTTTCAATTGAGAAGATAAAAACCACAAACAAGCTGATTGACAACGTTGACAATGAGGAGTATGCATCTCGCCCGGGGAAAATTGCAAAAGAAACCCGCAACCAAGGTGAACAAAGAACTCGGCCATCAAGCACTCAAGTTGATGAAACCCATGATGATGCTTGGTCCAAGTCGTAGAGCTAATAAAAATCGCAAAGTCAAAGCAAATAGGAACAAGTAAACTCTCTGTTGTAAACTCGATGTTTTTCGTTAACTTTATGGATAACTTTGTTTATGTTGGATTATGTCGGATTATGTCGTTTTCAAAGATTGTGTCGGAATATTAGTTGTTTCGTTATGTTTATGGATTAAGAATAGTTATTTTACACATTTTATGCATTTAACGATGACTCGCAAGCGAATCACATGAAGAGACATGAAAGTGTTGAATTTTGGAACACACCTGACGATAGGTTTATATATTAACCTACCGATTCTCGGGGATGTTCCACTTTTAGTCGAATGTAGGTTTATACGTTATTAACCTACCGATTCTGGGGATTGTGCAAAATATTTGGTCGAATCGAGGATTGCTAATATACTTTTCTCTCCGATTATCATGTGTAAAGAAAACCCGTCTTCGTATCCAAACAACACCACAATCTAAGGTAAATGTGCACCTTCACTTACGAATAACAATAATCGGTAGGTTTATTTGTAATGTTCCTTCCGACTGTTATAAGTAAAAAATTTGTTCTCTCAGAACTAACCAACACCATAATCGGAAAGTAATTGAGCGCATTTACTACCGAATATTTGTAACGGAGGTTTGTGGTTTCGTTAATTTCCGATTATTATACTAAAAACAACTATGGTTTCTCAGAATTAAACAACACCATAATCGGAGGATCTCGGTAATATATTGAACTCCGATTATGGCGCATAAAAATCACGAACCACATGGTTATGCCTCGGCTCGTACACTCAAAACCTATGGAATTTGGCAAGGATTCGATTTGGGGCTCCTTTACAATCGGTAGGTTTTTAAGTTGTTAACTCTACCGATTATGGTAGATTTCAAAATTCATCACATGAATGATTTTACAAAAAAACTCATTTTGGGGCAACCCATAATCTGGATGGGTTGGTAATATATTTAACTCGATTATGGCTGCATCCAAAACGCAAACCAAGTGGTTAAGGTCGGTTGTGTACACTCAAAACCTATGCAATATGGCAAAGGTTGGATCCGGGCTCGTTATAATCTGGTGGGTTATATAATTATATACCCTACCGATTATGGTAGATTTCAAAATTCATTATGCGAAGGATTTTAGAAAAACTCATTTTGGGGCAACTTCCAATCCTGTAGGTTATGTAATCTATTTATCTTCCGATTATGGTTACATCCACAGCTCAAGCCTAGTGGTTATGGTTGGCTACGCACCCTCAAAACCAATGGAATTTGGCCAGGTACGAATATGGGGGCTCCTTATAATCTAGTAGTCTTACAAGTTGGATAAGCTACCGATTATAAAAGGGATTATTGGTCAAGTATCTACACAACAATCGGTAGGTATAGTTTAATTTAACCTACCGATTGTATGTTTACCTACCGATTATGGTGTTGGCTACCGATTATATAAGGGCATATTGGCCATTTCGAAAAATCGAAGATAAGGGGTAGCTTAGATTTGCGTTTGGGTGACCTTTTTTGTCTTTTAGTGTCGCCCCTAATTCTTTCGGGGTCGCCCCTAAAAGTGCAAGGTTTTTCAAGTGCAAAAAAAAAAAAAAAAAAAAAATTTACGTTGAATCCTACTGCATCCTCAAAATTCTGCAGGATCTGACTTTTATAGCCAACTTTTTTTATATATATGACTTTAATTTTGTGCAAAGTCTTTGTTGTTTGAAAGATTATTAACTTGACGTTGTCATTTGATTAGCTAAGTAGCTTGCTGATTGTTCCAAAATTAGTACATAAGTCCCAAAATTTAGTACATAAGTCCCAAAATTAAACCACATGATGGGTTTGAAATGTAATCTGAACACTCGTTAGATATAAAATCGAACTTCAGATATAAACCTGGAAAAGACATGATTTATAAGGGCTGATACCAGCTCTACTAGGGGCTGATACCAGTCCATCAATCTAATGGTCAGGATTGTCATGATATATGACTGGTATCAGCACTTATAAATCATGGGAAAAGAGTCGGAGTATGTGAATTTTATTATCTGCTAAGATTTTCTATTCACTACTTCTAATTGTCAATTTTGATTCCGGGTTTTGAACATCCTAACGGTACAATCATGCATATATGAATTATGATAGACCTTTTCAAAAGGAAAAACATCATAAATCAAGCCTAATAGGAGATATATATACATTAGTTAACTAACTAACGATCATGATGAGATTATTTTTAAAACTTTAAAACACATGTGGCAAACATCCAATTTGGTGTACTAGTGGTTCCGCTCTGCTGGGCCATACGGAATAAAATTAGTGAATATGAGCTTGAAAAAAGTGTAGGAAAGGGTCAATAAGTTTGTGTGATTGTGATGTCTTTAGGCTGTGCTTCGAATCCACGCTACTTTTTTAGAATTTGTTTTTCTTTTCTTTTCTGTATTTTAAGTAAGGTTCATAAGTTATCGTACACTTTCATCTTCAAGTCAAAAGCAAGTTCCTTCCTTTACGTTTGTAACGGCGTTAAGTTGGAACTAGGTGTTGTGTCAAAAATGGCACAAAACAATGTTTTATGATGTTGAGAAGAAGATTGGAAAAACCAATATGCATTTCTTGTAGGCTTTTTGGTGAATATGCTTGGTTTGTAGTAGGTAACTTACAAAAATGAATGTGATTCATTGCTTTGTGGTTCGGTGATTCCAAGCTTGAATTACTTATAAATGTGACTAGATTTGTGCTTCTGGAAATACGTATCGGGCATTCTTTTTCTTTAACTTGGTGAGCGCGGGTTTCACCTCCCCGTGGTGATGTACTTTGATTTGGTGTGCGCAGTTCCCCCCCCGTCCCGTGGCGACGTGTTTTTGATTTGTGTCCATGGCTTTGCCTCGCGTGAATATTCATTTTTTATTTGGTATGCGCGGGGTTTCGCCCCACCCCCTAGAGATGTATTTTTGATTTGGTGTGCGCGGAGCTACGCCCGCCCCATGGTGATGTATTTTTGAGTGTGACGGGGCAAATACATTAAATAGGTGGAGAATATGTGTATATTTTATTTATTTTCTGCTTTTATTTTTCGCAGAAAATATGTGTGAATTATGTGGATTTTTTTCCCCTAAAAATAGTCTTAATATGGTAGGTACTTGAAATTCCAAACACTAGTAGTTAAATTTTCCTTTTGAGTTTGTAATTTTTAAACCAATCATGCATTGACAAGTGTCCTCACCTAAATATTGTCATGTCAGGACAATTTGGATTTGGTTTCTTTTTTTTATCTTTCTTCCCGTGGTAATGTATTTTTTATTTGGTGTAACAAGGAAAATACATTAAATAGGTGGAGAATATGTGCATATTTTATTTATTTTCTCTTTTTATTTCGCAGAAAATATGTGTGAAATATGTGGATTTTTTTCCTTGAAAAAGAGTTTCCAGAGGTACTTGAAATTCCGCATACGGTAAGTTAGAATTTCCTTTTGAGTTTATAATTTTTAAACCAATCATGCATTGCCATGTGTCCTCACCTAAATATTGTCATGTCAGGAATTCCAAATTGGATTTGGTTTCTATTTTTTATCTTTTTCCTATTCTTTATAAACCAATCATACGGGCGCTAAGTGTCCTCACCAAAACGCTCGTTTCACAAAACTCAAAAAAAAAAGTCTATTTCTACTAATAGAAGCGAGGATTTGCTCACCATTCAATGTGGGAGCTTTATTTATCTAGGCCTTTAAGTCTTTAGATACAACAAAGAGTCTATTCTCTCATGGACTTGGGTCACTAGGATTTCTTACCGTTTTTTGGGGACCAGCCTTTTTTTGAGGGGACCATGGTTTTATTTTGGGTAAAGACATTAGAAGTAATTCTAGGTCACCCCATATCTAGTTATTTATTTAATACCTAATCTACCCTCTTAATTAATTTTAGGTTATGATTAGTGAAATGATTTAGTTAAAAACAATTAGTGAGATTAAATTAAAAGATGGGTTTATTATTAGTTGAGTAGAATTATTGTGAGAGTAGAGTTAGAGAAGATGAAGGAGAAAAACACGAAAAATAATTTTTTTTTTTCCAATTCACCCCTTGAGTATTCAAATAATGGATTTTATCAACCACAAACTGTGAGGAAGAGTATTTGGGTGAACAAGTATGTTCCAAACTTAGATAATGTATGTTAAATTGGTAAAAACTTCCCAAAAAATGTAAAATTTTGAACTGGATTTTGAAAATGTTCGGTTATTTTATATGAAGAACAAGTAACCGAACTCATTCGAAGGTGTAGTTCGGTTGCTTTGTGAGGATGAACAAGTAACCGAACTCATCTCGAATGTGTAGTTCGGTTGCCTTGTGAGATGAACAAGTAACCGAACTCAACACTGTAAACTCCATTAAACCTCTCCCACAACTTCCATTTTCAACTCATTTTGATAATTACTTCTCATTTTTTCAACCAAAGACAAACGACAAGTAATGGGTTTGTGAGAATATCTTTGCTAAAGATTTAAATTAAGCTATATATATATATATATAGAGGTGGTGGTGGTGGTTGTTGGTGGTGGTAATCGGTGGTTGGTGGTGGTGATAATCAGAGGTGGTGGTGGTGGTAATCGGCGGTGGTGGTGGGAGGAGGTGGTGGTGGTAATCGGCGACGGTGGGGCGGTGGTGATGGCCGAAGGTGGTGGTGGTAGTAATCATGCGGTGATGGGTGGTGGTGGTGGGAGGAGGTGGTGGTTATATATTGAGTGAGAGAGAGGTGGTTATTAGGTTGGTTTTAAATTAAATTAGGTTAAGGGTAGGTTAGTAATTTCAACGCATTAAGACACCCCTTATAACTAGAGGGAAGGTGGCCTAATAAGACCATGGTCCCTCAAAAAAACCATGGTCCCAAAAAATGGTTCATTTCTTAAAGAAATCAACAAAGGAAGAACTTTGGAATCACCACTAGGCCCATTCATTAGTAAACCTTTTGCTGAAGTTGAGCTGACACTTAATGGTGTTGTTACTCGATCATTACTCAACTTGCATCACTAGCAGCGGTGTTACTCAACTTGCAAGTTGCATCACTTGCAGGCTAGGTTAAGACTTGAACTATGATTTTGGGCATACCAAAATCTTTCTAGGCATACAAAGCACTAGTCCTAACTTGGGTGACCTTATAAGGGGTACCCTATGGGTAGTTCAATTACCTATATGCCCTTAAATCTTCTAAATTACTAATCTATCCCTAACCCTAATACAAAATCCTAAAACAAAAAATTGAAAATCAGTTTTTGGTTTTTCTCTTAGTCTTCTTCTTCCTCCCATCCTGTGCCTCCCTCGCTCCATCGCCGTGAAATTGAAAATCGTCGATTCTTGAAAAATTGATCGTCGATTAAACTCTATTATATAATGGGTCGTCGTAAGAATGTATCGCGTTCTAATAGATCAATCGAAGCACCAACTGAAGAACCAATTGAAGAGAACTTCATTGAAGATGAAGATGTAGAACAAAGTGAAATCCCTCCACAAATCGAACCTAAGAACAAAGTGAAGAACCAACACCAAATGAGAATAAGGAAGTAAGTTTCTACAAACCCATCTCGTATTTTGATGCTTTTGATTCGTATAATATGTTTAATAGTCAAAAACAATGGTTTTGCGGCAGTTACAGGGTAGGGTTCGGCGTACATTACTTCCCAGATTTGCGCCAACTGTTCTTGAAACCGAACTCTGAAAATGCATATGAACAGTTCGGCTCAAAAGTTTAGATGAGATTTGAGCCGAATATTTAGGATCGGCTTATTCGATACAATTAGATGTGAGCCGAACATGTATCTGTAGAATTTCCTATATTTTTCTAGTGTATAGGCTCTGGCGTATCCTATGATATTATTCTGCGCCGAACATATGTTACAATTCATAAGTATAGATTCGGCTTATTCGATACTATTTGTTTTGAGTCAATATGTGTAGTTAGAATTCATTTTTTTGAAATTGTTGAGGTTCGGCTCATTTTATCAAATAATTATGCTACCAGAATAATTATTTTAATATGGTTCGGCTTATTCGATAATGGTAGTTGTGTGCCGAGTATTTATATTCGGCTTGGAATTATTTAGTGCATATAAGCCGAACTACTTTCTGTAATGATAATCAAACACTTATTTCATTTAGTTTTTATTCCTTTGTTGTACGAAGTATTAGGCTTATAAGTTTTTATGTTTATGTCAGGAACAATGCAGCTAAAAAGAAGAAGAGGATGGAGGTAACACCTTCTACTTCAAAACTCCGATCCTCGAGGAGGAGGTACGAAAAAATTGGGAGCGAACCGTAGAGGAACTGACATTGAAGAAGTAGATGAACATGGAAGAGTTGGAAGACAAGAAGAAGGTATTTATGATGATGAAGAAGTTGATGATATTCAAGAAACACAACCCCAAAGAAAACCCGAGAAAGGTAAGAAGGTTGCACAACCATCGCCGAGAACAAAGTTGCGGAACAACGGCTCTGAGGTTTTCACATTCCCGCCAAGATGATGTAATTTCACCTAGATCGGATGGTCTGCCCTCATGGTCTTCCTAGGAAGATGGAGGAAATGTGTTGATTGGTTACGCCGAATCTTGGGCAAAAAGATTTATGAGACTCCTGATCACCACCGTGCAGTCCGAGTATTGAGACACCGCAGGGCACGGGAATGGAATCTTTCTGAAGAGGTGGATGAGGTGGTTGCTTATGTACAATCCTCTGCTTTATGGCCTGCCATTCAATATGGACATCAAGAATATGATAGTGTGACAGCCTCCTGTTTTGCCGAGAGATTTTGTCCAGAGACTTACACGTTTCAATTACCTTTTGGAGAGATGACAATCTCTCCTGATGAAGCTAGTAAGATTACAGGCCTTAAAGCAAGGGGGTAGAAGCGTGGATGCCGATTATTATGACATGAGTTGGGAAGAGTTGTACAATTTGTTCGAGGAAACTCTTGGTTGGAGTTCAAACAAAACTGAGTTGGAGTTTTGTCGATCTGTTAAAGATGTCGATTCCGTTTTCATACCTGGTGGAAGGAATAAGAAGAATAAGAAGATCAAGCTAACTAACTTGAAAAAGGAATTTGAGAACACAAAAGAGAAAGTAAAGCAGGGGGTGTTGGTAATGGACGAGATCAAAGTGAAGCAAGTCGGAACCGCATACTTACTTTATACTCTTGGCAGAGATATCTTTCCTGACCTTACCGGAAACAAGGTAAATGCTAATTATCTCCAATTGGTAAAGAATATTGAAACCGTTAACAAGTATGCTTGGGGAACGGCTTCGCTGGCTTACCTGTTGGACCAACTTGCGGCCGCCTCTAGGTTGACAAGCACAAACATTGGAGGAAATTTCACTCTGCTTCAGGTAATTCTCGACGTCAAACTTGAACTTATAATCCATCCCGTGTTTTAAGCCGAACAATGCACTGAGTTTTCAAATTTCTTTATTACTTAGTTGTGTCAAAGCAAACAATTTATACTGTTCTGTTTCTATTAATGCAATCATTTTAAGTTAGTTATGTGGTTATTTGGATATAGGTGTGGGTATATGACCATTTTCCAATTTTGGAATTGGCTAAAGTATTTGAAAAGGATGTCGATTGGGTTGATACTGAGCCAACAAAGAGCAAGGTACGAGTATGAGGACTCAAGAAAAGGAACAAAAAAAGAAGTGGCAAGTTTGAGGGAGAGGTTAGATACAATGGGTGTTGATGACGTCGTTTTTCAACCATATGTGAAGGAAGATGAAGATGATGAAATTGTTGAAGATGAGGATATGCCGGTTTCTATGTACTATGGTCCATTGTTTTATCCCTATGGTTATGTAATATACGATCCTCTGAGAATACTTCGTCAATTAGGATGCATCCAAAAGGTTCCTTTGTTTGACGAGAAATTCATGTTGATGCCAAAGGGTGGTAATGGAACTAAAAGCACCACTTCATCATGGGAACCAAAGTATGATCCCGACCCTACCCTTGAGTATTGGAATAATTTAGATACAAACAAATTAGATGTTGGGAAGTTGGTACCTTTAGGTGATGATCTATGTGAAGAGGATCCGGGCTACATGGATTGGTATAACCAGATTTCTCATCCCTTCATTATCAATAAGAATAGTCAAAAGAAAGCTGATAAGTCGAAGGACAAAGCAATCAAGATCTCTGCCAAGTCTACTTCCGAAGAAATAGTGATGGCTTTCAAGATAATGGTAAGAATGATTTCACTTTATACTCTTGCATATATAAGTTAATGGTAAAAATGTCTTCGTACTCACGGTTGGAAGTTGTTGTCAAATGAAAATAGGTTGCTGCGGGTAGGGAGATGTTGAAAAAAATGAAGAAGAAACTTGGTTGCAAAAGTCCTATGACTATTGAAGAACAGAAATACCTCTACGACAAGTGGGATGGAATTATAAACAAAGGACAAGGACCCGAGGAATCCACACAAAGGCCTACTACTAAGAGGTCTCGACAAGTTGGTGAAGGTACAAGCGGAGGTGGTACTAGGGATGATGCGTCGGAAGATGAACGCCAAGGAGGAAGAGGAGGTGGTCGTGGAACTAACAAGAAAGGTCGTCGTTAAGCGCACATTTAAGTTTGCCAAGTTCTTTTTAGTGTTTTCTGAAGTATTAAGTACATTGTTATGGTGTTGCAAACAGCTTGACTTTTAGGTGAACTTTTTTTGTTATGGACACCTTGAATTTTATGTTTTAATCAATAGCGTACCAGTTAATTAGTTACTTATTACCTTGAATTTATATAGTTCGGCTTATCCTGTAATATGAGTTATGCGCCGAATCTTAAATTGGCTTGTTCGGCTTGTCCTGTAATATGAGTTATGCGCCGAACCTTCTCCTGTGTAACTCTGGATTTTTTGTATGGTAAGATTCGGCTTGCATTGAAATCATGTGATACGCCGAACCTTCTCCTGTGTAACTCTGGTTTTTTGTACATTTTTATGTTCGGCTTGCATTGAAATCATGTGATACGCCGAACCTGACAGGAAAACTCTGGATTTTTTATTTGGTCAGGTTCGGCTTTCAATGAAATCATGTGATAAGCCGAACCTTCTCCTGTGTAACTCTGGTTTTTTGTACATTGTTATGTTCGGCTTGCATTGAAATCATGTTATACGCCGAACCTGACAGGAAAACTCTGGTTTTTTGTACATTGTTATGTTCGGCTTGCATTGAAATCATGTTATACGCCGAACCTGACAGGAAAACTCTGGATTTTTTATTTGGTCAGGTTCGGCTTGTATTGAAATCATGTGATACGCCGAACCTGACAGGAAAACTCTGGATTTTTTTTGGTCGGGTTAGAAACACATTGAAATCATGTTATAAGTTTAACTCGACAGAAAACTCTGGATTTTTTATTTGGTCATGTTCGGCTTGCATTGAAATCAATTTGCCAAAATATCATCCTCATCATATTTTGGAGGGTACATGTAACTACAATTCTAGTAAAAATATCATCCTCATCATATACCAAAATCATAAAACACAAAATACGTGGATAAATCCATGAAACATTTTTTATGGAGATCCTAAACGAATCTCATCCTCTTCACTGACCTCGTTCTCATCATCTTCACTGATCTCTTGCTTATCATCTTCATCCTCATCACTCGAAAACATAATTACTTGTCCACTTGGAGGTTGCACATTCAAAGATTTCCAAAGATCCATTTCCGTCGCATAATTTCCACACCAATCCATCGCAAAATTATTTGCAAATCTAGGCCAAAAGGCTGCACTCATCAAGGGTGGTAATGGGCAACCTTGTCTAAGTTTGAGGCCGATAAAATGACAATTTTGAACAAATCCAAGAACAAGTCTTTTATCCTTTACACCATCATTGCAAGGTTTTGTTGGAGGCGCGTAAGTAAAGCTACTACCCGTCCATGCGAAACAATGTACGACGCAATCGAATGTCTCCGCTATTAAAAACCCACAAATGGGCATTGACATCCAATGTTCTTCGGAATGACAATATCCCCATGCAAACGACGTTCAATGCAACGACTCGCTGCCACCCCTGCATCTCCTCTTGGACCTGTTCTCATCATTGTCTTATAGAATTCTTTGTTTTTACGTAGGGTTTGTAACAGTCGTTGCCGAATATAGTTCACTTCATTTTCAGGGGGCACCGGAATATTGCCATCCATAAAAGGACCAAGTTGTTCCGCCGTGACGTAATAACCACAATTTCCATCACCTTGCACGTCGTCCATTGCTATAATATGCTCATGAATTATTGGCGATAGATCTTCCAAGTAGTTATCGTATATAAAATTGATAGGCCTCAAATACTTACCTCTGACGTATCTCTTTAGGTCCTCTCATCCTACCAATTTCATGTACGGTCCTTTTCTCCTTTATCTTAGTTTGTGAAGGATACATCTTAGCCTTCCCCTTGGCATCCTCTTTGCTATCCTTTGCTTGTGACTTTATGACAATCATTATCATTCACCTCTTTGTTACTTGGACGACCTCGTTTTTTTGGAACTTTGACTTCTTCCTCCTTCATCAACTTCTCAATTTCCTTCTTTGCCTTGTCATACATTGCATCATGGTATTCAACGCCGGATGGATCCCTTTTATTAGCCAATAGTTCCTTGTTAGCTTGTCTAGTTTGAAAATTATTCATTTTCTTACTCTTCCTACCTTCGGTTCACACTTCTCCGGTTCCAAAATATTTTCTTGGGTGAAAGGATACATGACCGGCATCATGTTGTCCCATAGGAATTTCTTTTGAGCTCGGGACATATTCCTATACATCTCCGCTAACTTTTTCCCATTTGTCGTGTCCCATATCTCTAAATCATCCTCGCTGTCTTCGGTTGGGAGAGGATCGAAGCTTAATTGTTTCCAAAAATGATCAATATCCTCAAATGGTATGACCCCATCCTTGTACCGAAGTAGGTCGTGGCCGCATGGAAGTCCCATAGATGTCTTCATTTTACAAACACACTCTTCCTCCAAGTTGGCGCCTAATGTCTTAATCAAATCCACTTCTTTCATCAACAAGTCAATGCATAGATGGGAGACTCTATAAGTTAATTCACCAAGCCAATTACTACCATAATGCTTGTGTCTAAACATAAGGTCATGCTCGAACGCGGCTTTAATTCTCACAACATCACTTTTGAAATATTCATCAATTGCATCAAAAACCGTGACGAAAGTGTCAACACATCCAAAAAGGTTCTTCTTCAACCGATAATGAGCCGACTCTACCATACTTGTGGCTTGGTTGTCGAAGTGTTTGTGCCGATTTGTAAAACAACTCACGAAGGTTTGAGCCGCGCTACTTTCGCATGTCCATGAAGGTCTTTGGGACGTGGGTGGTTATGACGACAATCCATATCTTTATTCATTATCCAATATTGATCTTCTTTCTTCATGGTCTTATTCTTGAGGTTGAAAACGATCTTGAAAGGGCAATTTCTTTTCTTCGTCTTCGTCCTATTCTTTCTCCCGGTCTTCCCAACATATACGGTACCCTTTTTAACCTTGCTTGCGCCTGGTTCCACTACGCTCACAAATCATTTCAAACCGATCCCATCGGCCTTGGCTGTCCTTTAACTAGTACACAATTTACCTTCATCGCATGTTCCTCAAGCCAATCAAGAACTTCGGGTTTAGTTTTCCATGTCTACGTTCATTCCAAAACAAATAATTTGTAAGAAAAACTTTGGAATATTCCGACAACATTAAGATAAACAAAAAGTTCTTACATACCAAATCATTTTGGAAGTGATCCTTGGTATCCTCGTGAATAATATCTACGGGATCAGGTTGATTTTCCATGGGTCCAAGCACGATCTACAAGAGAATATCACAAGGTTAATTGTCCGAAAAGGAATATAATAGAAATGTTCGGCTTATACGATATTCTCAATATGTGCCGAACCACACACAATATTTATGTTCGGCTCATACGATAATATAAATATATGCCGAACCAACAACAATATTTTACCCAAAAATTAACAAATTCATATTCGGCTATTAATAGTTTTAATATATTAGCTTTAACCATCAATTTTCTTATTCTCGGGCAATGCAGATGTTGTTCGGCTTACTATGAAACTTTCATATAAGCTTCTAACTAGTGTCTAGCAAAAGGTTCGGCGCATGATGTAAAATGTGGTTCAATGAGTCGAACCGTTCATGATTTGGTTGATTCGGCTCATAGATGTGAGCCGACCAACCTGGTTCGCCGAACCATGAAGCAAAAAATCCAAACTTTTGATAATTTCAAGCTATAAAAGTGAGATTGAGCATAAGATAGAAGTGTACCTGTGTATTAGAAGCATTGGGTTCCTCATATATATGTGCTCATCATCCAATTTGGCTCATCAAAATCATCATCTTGAGTTTGGGTTTGAGTTTGAGCTTGAGCTTGAGTTTGAGTTTGTGTAAAATCATTCTCATAATCTAAGAAATCAGCCATTTGGGAATCATTGTCATAGTTGATATGTATTTTCCTAGGTTTTTTATATGAATTATGACCCTCCTCATCCTCCATTGAATCAAGAATTAAAATCTTCTCACTTTATCCTTCTTTCTCTCCTTCTTAAACAAAACTTTGATTTTTTTTCCCCTATTTTTTCATCTAAACAACCTTTATAATTCTGAAAATTATCTTAATCACTAAACAAAATAATTAATCATTAATCCAGATTACTAGCACTAATACGAAAAGGGTAGATTTGCCATTAAAAAAAATTTGGGTTAAGGGGATACCTGATTTTGTTATTTCACAACCCTTTTTGTTTTTATTCAGTATGCCTAGAAAGATTTTGGTATGCCCAAAATCATAGTTCTAAGACTTGGGATTCCTATGTACACCAAAATGTTTGATGGGCCCAATAAGCTCTTTATTGGGTGAGTGTATAACGGATGGAATCGGGTGGATTTGGTGTCTTTTTTGTCCTGCGCATCCAATTGAGGGATTTGAGATTTTATCCACGTCCAGTCCATCTTTCGGCCAATTTTGAAATTTGTGGAGGTGGATGATTGAATTGGATGCAGATGGACGAGCGGATTTCCTCGACAACATGAATTTGTTACTTCGTTTTTTTTTTTTTTTTAAATTCAATAAACTTAATAAATTGTTCATTTTCGATTTAAGTAGGATATAAATTATATGTTGAACGAATGTAAGAGAGAGAATGGTAAAGAGGGGCTTTGAGGGTGATTTTTCGGGCGACGTTGACCCAAGTCAAGAACTTTTTTCTTCAACTTTTTCTGGTGATTTCTCCACCAGATCTCGTCTTCTCTTCTTGATTTTGGGTTGATGGTTGGTAGCGATTGTTCTCTGGTTTTGTTTTCTTTTCATTTTGTTTCGACTTTTTCTAGATTTAGGTTTGTTTTCTCGTCTGTGATTTAGGGTTTGAGTATCTAATAGGGTTGGGGTGCTAAAGATCCAAAATCTGGTGTGGGTAGTTCTGCAAATCGTCTTAAATGGTCTGAAGTTTTGTGTTCTTTGAAGAAGAAGGAGGTTATTCATGAACCTTTACCTTTTGAAGCTCCTTCAATGGTGGAGGGGAAGAAGCTAATGGTGTTTTCCGATGAGGAACTAAAAGAAGATGTGCGAATTTGTGAAAACTTTGTAGTTGGTTGTTTTGTAGGGCAGCGATTGCCTTTTCTAATGGTGAAACATACGTTTAATAGAATCTGTAAACTAAAAGGTGAGTTGCAAATGGCTCTTCATGGTGATAGGGTTTTTGTGTTTGATTTTGATTATGATGAGGATAGAAATACAGTTTTGGAGCATGGATGTTTCTTTATGACCAATTGTTTGTTGTGAGACCTTGGACTCCTATGATTGAGCAGGAGTTACCTGAGCTTAAATCAATTCCTGTTTGGTTGAAAATGAGGGATGTTCCACTTCATTTTTGGAATGCCAGAGGGTTAGGGAAGATTGCTAGCTTTGTTGGAGTGCCTCTTTTTATGGATAAGCTGATTGCTGAAAGAACAAGAATGTCATATGCAAGATTATGTGTTGAGATTGATGTGCAGTCTGATTTCCCTAGTCAAATTATGCTCTGGTTGGGAATATGATGATCAAGATTCCGGTGGAGTATGGATGGACGCCTCCTAAATGTTCTCATTGTGTTGTTTTTGGTCACATTGTTGAGAAGTGTGCTTTTGTTGCTGCTGCTGCTGCAGCTGCTTCAGTTGTTGTTGCTGCTGCAACTATAAAATTGGTAATAGGGGCTCAAGGGGAGAAGAATAAGAAGACAACTGAGTAAGAATGATGGGTTATTAAAAATCTGAAGAGGGGAAGGGGGCCGATTAAAAATTCAGTTCCTTTGGTAAAGGTTTTGTTAGTGAATCTTCTAGTAGTTGAATTGTTAATGAAAAGGCGAGGGTACCCAAATATACCTCAAGCTAAAAAATTTCCTACCTATAAGTCCTTTCTCCGAAAGTGATTGTCTATGGACAGAGTCGAGACAATGCAACTAATCGGTTCACACTTCGTGTGATTGTCTATGGATACAAGATCGAGACAATACAATAACGAAGTATGTTTACTTGATAAGAGGTTCGGACTTAACCAAACACAATAGGATTAATATCAAGTAAAATAGGAATTAACGTTTGTGTATTTTACTTCTAATTATAATAAAAACAATTATAATTGCGGAAATAAAAAGTAAAATACACAGCAAGATTTTGTTAACGGGGAAATCGAAAATGCAGAAAAACCCGGGGACCTTGTCCAGAATTGAATACTCTCAGGATTAAGCCGCTATAAAAAAATCCAACCAACTTCGTATAGTTGATACCAAGCAACTAAACCTATAGTTCACCTAGTTCCGTCTGTATTCTCACGCCTCCAACTTATGAATAAGTCACATACTTGGAACAATTACTTTGGTTCGTATTCCAAACAGTAAAGGAACATCAAATCTGTTTGGTAGCAACTCTCTTCAACCAAGTGATGTGAGTTCAACAAAGGCTCTTCTCTTATCTCAATAAACTCCTTCGTCGGGTTCTTAGATCTATCTTATTCTCAACTACCAAAGGTAATTGTTAATATTTTGCAATCAATACTTTTAATCACAAAGAATTGTATTGATGCCGATCTACACAACTAATCGATCTAATCTACCACAAGGATAAAATGATTATAGTTGGATCCTCTATACCGAAACAAGTATTGTGCACACCAAAGATTATGATCCCCAAATCAGAAATCTTCAATATCTTCTTTGTCTTCAAATCTTCTTAGATCTTCAATAAACGCCTACACTCAACAACTTGAATCTCTTGTGATGAATCACGCACAGAACGGAGTCTGTTAACAATGGATTATCTCAAGACGTCTTTAGATCTACAAACAGTCTAATGATCCCCGTCGAAACTTCGATATAGTTTGAGTGAATCTTATATCAGAAGAGAAGATTCTCAAGCATAAGCAAACTAGGTGCAATCAAAGTTCAACCACCGTTAGTCAATTAAATCAATCGAAAACACAAGATAAACTGCAATTATCTAGTTTCCCACCAACTGTACTAATAGAGCTTCTCAATCCCAAAGAAGACTTTAAACTGATCGGCCGTAAGAGATTTCGCCTAATTAGGTTACTCTCCTCTCCGAATAGGCGGCTTCACCAGTAAAAACATAACCGAGGAAGTTTTCTGTCACGAAGGATTAGTTTGCTAGAAATGCAAACTTCAAGTATTTATAGACAAGGAAGTTTGGACACCAAGGAATTTCCAACACCGAAAATATTCTCAATATATGCAATATATTCCAAATTCGGTTTCATAATTCCTGGAAATGCTCTGTCCAAAATATTGACCGAAAATTTCTTTGGAAAATCTTCAACTGTAAATGCACATTACTAATTCTCATTTTCCTAAAATAAAATTAAAAACCTTAAATAAAAGATTTTTAACTTATTTATGTTTCGATCCTGGGATTTTCTTCCTTTAGCTATTAAGGAATAACTTTGAACAATTAAAGATAAGTGTTACTTCACATGTTCAAAGTATGTCGACATCCTTACTTTGTAAGTCCTATTTCATACTTACGATCTTGAAACCGATTTGCCACACTTCCAAACAAGTTTAGAATTGGTTCATCCGACTTTCAAGAACTATGTGATTGATCAAGAACACTCAATCACCAATCATGGGTTTAACGGTTCTACCTCCATATGAGATATTGTGCATAGTCACACTAGATTTCCAAAATTCGGATGACTAGGTACTAGGTTCGGTTCCCTATATATATATGGTATCTAACTTGAATGTGTTGCACATGTCCATAGGATCGGTTCCCCTTTGCCTAAAAACGTGTTGCACATGTCCATAGATACGGTTCCCCTTTCTGCAAGTACATGCTGCACCTCATACAAGGATCAATTCCCCCTTTGTGATGTGTTGCACCTCTTACTAGGATCGGTTCCCCTTTACCCAGAGTCGGTCTTACACAATCACAAACTCGATCATACCATCTTAGGTGATTAATTAAGATCGGTTTCACTAATAAAAGTCATACCAATACAAAAGTCAGGCCTTTGTGAATAGTTTTACCAAGAACAAAAACAAGTCATTAGAGGTTATACTAATCACACATATTGGTTGTTCACAAGATATGCAATGAATATACCAATAACGCCCAAGATTTCCTTTTCGATTCAAAAACAAGGTCATGAATTTACTTCCTTTAAACACATGTAAAACATTGTTTCCTAGGATGAAATCCTCACCTCATACCCATACATAATCACAATAGCATTTAAACGATTATGTCGATGTCTCGTATTGTATTCCTTAATACTATGTCTAATTAGAGTGTTCATGCTTCACAGTTTCGTTTTCAATATGCACGACTTGAAAGATACGTTAGGGAATAAAACAGTTCAAGTCAAATATCACTAACCTCAAGTGGAAGGATGATGTTGTCGTTGTAGCTTCTTACTTCTTCACTTCTTCAAGTCTTCGCAATACTTGTAATGTCTCATATCCTAATACTTTCAAGCTAATATATACGAAGTTGACTCTAGTACATAATCAAGCGACTCTTTAAATGAGTTTTGATTCACTAAAATATGACAACCAAACTTGACATACCAACGCTTGGTGGTTTCAACCGAGCAATGCTCTAACAGTTAAGTCATTGGAGACTTCTACTGAGATGTCTATTAAGTTTCAGAATCTCTCTGCCAGTGATATTCAACAGCTTCCTCATGCTGGAGAGAGTGGGAATATGGATGAGGAATCAGGAGATGTAGCAACTCCAAGGGTGAATGGTGATGTGATTAAATAAGTGATTATGTCTATTGGAGAAGAGTTTATGGAGGAGTTTTTAAACACTGGTAGTGATAGTGTGGGATTTGTTTTATCTCAGGTGGAGAGGATGGATGGGGGGATAAATGGTAATGAGCTTGCTGGTGAAAGGTCTCATTTTTCCCATAAATCTTCAAGCCAAGGAAAATATGGTTTAGGGGTAAAGAATGTGGAGAAAAGAGCAACCAAAGTGAAGAAAATCAACCCTCCTAATGGTTAACTTGGTTTTAGAAGGGTTGTTGGAGATTTGTTTACCTGCAACAACTTTTACTGTTGTTAAGAGGTTTTGGTAGCTGCAGTTACTTTTTGAGGTTTTAGTATGTTGGTTGGTTGGAGCAGCAGTACTTTAGAGTGAGTCCTGGTTTTGGTAGCAGGTTGGAGAGCTTTTGTAGGTGTCTTTAGATAGATGTTTTCTTTTTCGTTCTTTTGTTTTCCTTTAGTTTTCTTTGTAAGATTTTGCTCTTCCCCTTTCTATTTCGTAAGAGTTTCGAGCTGCATAAAGTCTTATATATTCTTCTAGTATATTTTTTTGTGCATAAACATAACACATTTCTGGAGAGAGTGAGTTTGAAAAACAAAAAATGATGGGATGATTATTAGTGCACCAGTCACAAAAAATGATGGGATGATTATTAGTGCACCAGTCACAAAAAATGATGGGATGATTATTAGTGCATCAGTCAAAAGGTATGTGCACCCCGATTAAATTGGATTGCACAATGATGTACTCTTCAAACACGATCATAAGCTGTAGAACCTGCACTTACAAACAGTGTTCGCCTCGGATTCCTCCAGCCATACTAAAGAGTCCGAATGAAGCTTGTATTCCGTGAAATATAAAAGTTGTTGTGCAATTAGTCTTACTCGTTTGATAATATAGAGTTATGTAAGTTTGATTCTCATTATAATGCATACATGAGTTAATTTTAACTTCAATCTTCAGCATATAATTTTGATGGCGGAATATCATTTTAAATCTACTTTTTCAATTATGATTTGTATATATGGAACCATAGCTGCATCAACCAAAATATATGCATAAAAGAACGGAAAAATAGGGTTCACGACTATAATTAATTAAGAATCTTAGATGTTGGTGGAGACTGTTCTGAATAAAAGATACCCCGCAACGATATTTCTAGTTAATTGTCCGAGAGTGTCAAGATTATAACCTTGGTACCAATAATTGCATTATTTGGCATGGCAAAAGTTTAAGAAGATTGAACAATAGTACGAATTATATTGGATTCACTTATCAAGATTTGGCACCAACAATTCACTATGTATCAAATAAACATACCATCCGATTGTTATCTAGCTACAAATTCTAATATTTATTTCAACCTTTTGTGGTAAAATTTTAGTCACTTCTTTATTCGAGTGTAAAAATTAAATACAAACCAAAAATCATTCGTTGCATATATTAAAAAGAGCACTATGAGTGCCGACAATTTTTTGAAAGAGGAAGAATAAACTAAATATTCTTTTCCCTTCAGGGTATTGAGATCAACAAGATGTTGAACAAGCAACTGTTTTGTTTGCCGAATTTTATAACTTCCCTGAAAAATTAAAACTCGAACTGTATGGCAACTCGTAAGGTTCTTTGTGTTCACAATAACAATGATGACTCTACATAGTAGAAAAAATCAAAAAGCATATGACATTCTTTCAAAGTGTAAATAGAGCTAAAAAAAATTACTTTTTGCTATAAGGATTCAAATCAGGCAGCAGCTTCATTAGTTAACCAAACCAATGCAAGTGTAACATGCAACTTCAACGGATAGTCGGACTCCTAGCTTTATTTCACATGTTTTAAGTTCTAATAGACTAAAGGGCCAGAGTGTTGGGGGAAGGCACATCCCCGGTGCCGGACATTTCATGTATGTGTATACTTTGGTGTCTCATATAGCATTAAGATGGTCGATGTAGTCAAAGTTGTTCGAAAAGGATGTATGGAGAGCATGTCAAATAAGTTCAAGCGCAAAGAACTTCAAGGCCATGAAGGCGAGGTGAATAGCAACATAACTTGAGCAATTGAGTATGTTCTTTGATTTGATCATAAATCATGACTAAAGAGGCTGGTATAATTTGATTTCTTCTGAAGGAAAATTCACAAATCATACTTCCAAAAGAACAGTCACCGATCGAGAGGTGAAAAAACAGAAAAAACAAAATAAAAACAAAGAAAACCATATTTAAAAGATATCGATTGAAGAAACAAGGTTTAAGAAAGATTGGCGGATGGTTGGAGGAGCGGATCTGAGCAGAGGAGAATCAGTGAACAATAGTCTTCGTTTTAGAGTATTTTCTGGGAGAGAGAGAGAGAGAGAAAATCAGCGAATTTGTCACACGATGTATTTGTCGGAATTAAAATGATGTTTTGGGGTGAACATGGTTCCTTTTTCAGACAGAGAGAATCAGCTTGGTGTCACCTTAATATTACTAATGTGACCTTAATTATCAACCACTACTATACATATGTGTTCAAGGATAAAAATGTATATTAAACCAATGCTTATATATTTACAGGAATGTCATTGTTCTAAAAAGTTTAAAACTTGATATCTTTCAAAAAGCATACCAGATTTTTGCAAAATTTAGTATATTTAAAAGCTCTTTGAATTATCCACGTAATGAGTACAAATACGAATATTAACTTTTTATTTTAAGAAATTTTTTCATTACTAACAAATTTGGTGTTGTTAAAAGAATCAAATTCAAACATGTGCATCGTACGTGTGATCTTACTAGTGGGTTATAAATTATAATTATTACCCATTTTGGATTAAGTTGCAGTTTTTGAATCACGTGCCAATTATTGGGTCACGATGTATGTTTTAAGTAATATGGGTTTATTTTAGGTCATTAGAAAATATGGGTTTATTTTAGGTCATTAGAAAAAATAGAAAATTTTTGGTCAGCTGGAAAATTTTGAGTTATGGTGCGAATCTTTATGTCACAACACAATTTTGGTATTACCATGGTAGATTTTGGACTTTGACGCAAACGTTAATTAATAGCATGTTTGAGTACTACCTAAGAATTGCATCAAAAAAAAAACACAAAATTGGTTAAAAAGACCAAAATCAAAAATTTTTGGGTGAAAAGGACAATCAGATTTAGATACTGTTTAAATGGACAAAAATTTAAAAATAGACAGGATGTAACCAGTTTCATCCTGTCTATTTTCAAATATTTTTCTTATTTTTATTTTACACAGGATGCATCCAGGTTTCATCCTCGCTATTTTTTTAAGTTTAAGCCGGGATGAATCTAGTTTCATCCTTGCTATTTTTTTTTGTCCATTTCACCCATAAAATTTTTTACTCGTCCATTTGAACCGTGTTTTAAATTTTTTTGGACAAATAACCCATTTTCCGAAAAAAAAAAAATACCTAAGAAGATATTTTTGACTTCTAAAATTAAAATTTCAAAAATTAGCTGGGGACACATACTTAGTACGACTTAAAGCGAAAAAAATTAACTGTCTACAATGCAATTTTTTTTCTTCTAGAGTTGAAATATAGCTTTTACTTCAGGTATCGTTAGTCACTAAACATATTTTTGGTCCACAACTCAGGTTTTGCATCTCCGGACAGATTTAACTAGCAAGATTTCAGAACTACCTTTTAAGTTACCAAGTAAGTTTTGGATTACTATTGAGCAAATTTTGAATTGCATGACAGATTTTACTAAATCACACAAATTAACTGTGCCAAGAGTACATATTATTACCTAATATTCTTCACATGTATGGTTACCTGTGATTTTAGATCTAAATTGATGTACATCATTGCAAGAATTTTCACATAATAGATCATCACATTTGGTACTTTGTAATCAGATCCTTCAATTTGTGATTCGTTGATATCAATTAGAGCTTTAAGAACATGCTTAATGGAATAATAACTGAAATCTAAGATTCTAAAAATCTTCACGTGCACACATGGAGAATATGACACCTAATACTAAAGAGCAATAATAATTCAAGAAAAGAGCCAATAAAATAGAACAAAAACTACTAAAAGTAAGATGGATAGCGGAAGTTGATAATGCACCCCATGATGCATGTTGGCTCTTTGTTTGCCAGTTGATCCGACACTTCCAACAATCTTTAAACCAAGTACATTATTGGTGTGTACTTGTTGTAGTCCCTACTCGTATATGGTATTTTGCAGTTCTGATTTTAATTTTGCGTGTTGCTAATCTTGGTTTGGAATTGTATTATAAAACTTAATAACTAGATAGAATACATAACAGGCAACGATGCATTTCAAAAGAGCTAAAGGAATAAACTTGCGATGCTGATCTTTGTTTACAATTATAATACAAAAACTAATAAGGTGTTTCCTTTTGGCTAAGTTGGTGTCTTGGTGTCTGAATTTGAATCGGCCTCTAATTCTGTCTGAGTTAGATGTCATACTGTTTGTTTTTCGATTTGAGTCACATCGAACTCAAAAAACAAACATATAGTCAGATCGGTGTCACTAAATAAAATATCAGATAATGATGCACTAGAAAAGAGAAAAATCGGATAGAATATCAAGCTAACAAATAGATTAAACAATTTGATTTTGAGATCCAAATCACTTAAGATATAGTTCTTCTCGTTGATAGAAACAAATAACGGGGAGGATGCTCGTGTAGAACGTGTATCGGGAATAGGCAATCAGTAAAGAACTATCTATGAATTTGTATTAATACATTTATCGATCGACAATTCCGTCTCGAGATCCAATTTTTCGAGTCAATAAACAGGCGGAGTTTGAGGATTATGGCATAATTTACACGTCTAAGGATGATAGAAATTATTTTCATTAACTCATGAAAGTTGAAAACATACAATTGATGAAAATACACAGACAGAAATCAAGATGATTGAATAAAAAACAGTAATAGTACTATATATGATTTATGGAATTATTTATTTCTTTTCTTGAGTAATAGTAGTTTCTTTAAGAATAGCTTGTTGATTCTGCAAGTACGAGGACGATGCAGATGTCGATAGTGCTCTTCTGTGACGACGAACATTCTGTGGTGGTAACTGATTAATCTCTCCTTGTTCCTTTGGATTGTCTTCAAAATTGGTTATTTCATTGATGTCAAAAAGATTGTTTGGGTCGAAGTTACTTAGACTGTCAGGATTGAACATCAACACACTCTGTGATGCTCTTCTCTGGTGTCGACCTACTCTTCCAGACATGTTTTTGACTGTAGGAGAGGGAGGAGATGAGGAGCTTGAGATGGAGATAAAGAGAGAGTGATAAGTTAGAAGAGATAGAGAGAGATGGGGTAATGGATAGAATGGAAGTGAGGAAATGAGAGGGTATTTATATACGTAGTGCATGGAAAAGTGTGATGAGTTCGTCCATGTAGATGAAGTGGTATTGGAGTAGTAGTAACGTGGGGATGACAACTAGAATGAGGAGGAGATAGACAAAGAGAACGTGATATGTTAATTATGCTATTGCTAATGCATTACAGGAAAAAAGTCTTTAATAATTAATGAAACACAAGTTAATTCGTTTGGACTCTTTTGATAGCTCTCAGGGGACAATTATGTAATTATTTTCGGCTGAGATTCTAATCATGCAGAAAAGACACGCAAACTTAGATTTGATGGTTTCTTATGATATTATGATAGGATGTATCAACTCTATTTGGGTATTTCCATTCGCCCCAAAATGTACCCCTTATTTGGCCACTCCTAACTCCACTGTCTCAATGCAGACCTCCTCTATATATCCCTTGTATGTTGTATCCACCAAGCAGCCATAAGATAGCCCCAAATAGCTTGCAAAAATGGCCATATTTTCCGGTTATGCGACTTGAGATCGTGGTGAAAATAAATTAATTAAGTCAAATTACTATTAATGCCAGTTTTGTGTAGCCATATAATTGATGGTAGTATTAAAAATGTCGGTTGTGTGAACGGAAGAATGAGGGTACTGCCCGTACTACTGTGGGAGTACCTTTAGGTATAGGGTCAACATGTGGTTGCGCAGCCTGGTCCCTCCTTAAATAGCTGCTGCAACTATTCAGCGGTTTGTCCGCTGACTAAAGGCCTTAATAAAGTCTTATTGTCAGGTTTCCAATAGTAGTCCTAGTACAGTACCCCCTTTGTACATCTTTGAGTACTTTCCTGTGCTCCTTCCTTTCGTGAGGGGAACAAACTTCATTTACTACTCACAACTGGTTTTCTGGCATTCAGGATATGGATTGTCAGAATGCATGTTAATCTATGTTTTTGTTTTGTTTCATGGAAGGTAGTGCTGCCGCAGTGTTATTAAAAGGTAGATTGATTCACGAGAATTGCAGAGTAATTGCTCGGTAGATCTGGGAAAGGAAAACAAAAAAAGATCGGATAGAATTTGTAGGTGCAGACATAAAGGGCCGATATGATAACATATGTTTGTTTTTTCAGATTCAAGTCACTGACCAAGGATATGTGCCAAATTTAATTGACACGTTACTTGCAATGATTTGAATCAGAGTTAAGCTAATGTCAACCAACTTAGTAGGTGTCTAGATGAATTGAAAGTTGACATTTAGACAGCTTACATTAATAAGATTTAAGGCCTAATCCTAAAACCTATGAACAAAAGTTGAATTGTGTAGCGAACAGGACTTAGATTTCTCTTATCATCCTCCAAGATTCAACATTGAAGCCAAAAGCTATGGCTAAAAGTCCAGAATCAAAATTGCGCAATGGATTTCTCGAATGCAAATCTGGATTTGACATTGTGGTGCCAAATAAAAATTTACTTTAGCGCCAAATAATAGGATGCTAAACAGAATATTCGCTCGGACGCTCGGAAAATGTAAATAAGCGCCTAACCATATGGCGCCAACACCATAACATATGCCGCCACCAATTAGCGCCTAAATATTTGACATCAGCTAAAAGTATTTGTTTGAACTTTTTAATCGTATAATCTATTTACACTCTTGTTGATGGTGCTTAACGCTAGAGGTGTAAAGCGTCTTGGCCAAGAGATGACCCATTGACCACGAAGTCACGTGCTTAGCGTCTTTGCGTCTTTGGGCCGGGCTGTCTTCGGAGATTCAACGTCTTTGTCTTTGTCTTTGTGCTAAATGGCGTGTCGTCTTTGTCTTTGTGCGGAAAAATAAACGTGATGTCAGTCTTTGTCTTTGTGCTAGCACACTTATTTTATGTTCTCCAAAATAAATATTTTTGAGATATTTTAGTTAGTACATGTATTATTATATAAATAAATTAGCATACCGAAGATAAAATGTCAAAAATTGGCTAAAACAATGATTTTTTTGTGAAATATGCATCAAATGTGATGTATTGTGTAGTATTTTACGCATGACGTGGCGTGCTTTCTTCGCGTGCTGTGCTGGGATGGGCCGTGTGCTAACGCGTGCCGCGTCTTTGTCTTGGGCCGTGTGCCTATTTTATCAGCACGCCACAAAGACATTAAACAAACATCTTTGTGCCGTCTTTGGGCCGGTCACGTGCTTTGCCGTCTTTGTGCTCGGATTTTAACGTCTTTGTCTTTGTGCCATAAACGTGCTGGCCCGTCCCAATTTACACCTCTACTTAACGCAAACAACATATTGATAACTCATATTGTGATCACGAGATATGAAAGTTTAAACGAGGAGTATCTATTTCAGTGAATTCAAACAAGGTTTAAACCATTTTATTAATTTTAAAATACGACAAAAGATAGTACACTAATTGAATTCGTATTCCGAAATCTAAGCCTAAATCATCTTCGCACGATTACACTTAGTATGTACAACAAGTCTGCGCCTGGCGAGCCTAGTATATGAGTTTTGACTCGAGAAGATTTACGGAGAGATGTACCCACAAAACTTATGATCATCTTGGTGAATTTGTCTTAATCTTCGTCGATGGCGGAGGATCACAGACTAATTCTCCCAGATTGTAGTCGAGAATGTTGTCCTTCATAAGTAAGTAGCATTAATAAAACTTTAGTTCATGTTTTGATGTTTCAGAGAAGTATTGTTTCGCCGGTATTTCCTACATGAAACAAACAAAAATGTAAATTTTGAAGGTACTAAAAGGTGAGGAACTTAATAAACGAGCTCGATGACATGGCATGGTATAAATAACACAAAATTGGTCAAAAAGACCAAAATCAACAATTCCTGGGTGAAAAAGACACTTACGTTTTGATACTGTTTAAATAGCCAAAAATTAAAAATATACTGTTTAAATGGACAAAAATTTAAAAATAGGCAGGATGTAACCAGTTTCATCCTGTCCATTTTCAAATATTTTTTTCTTATTTTTATTTTATACAGGATGCATCCAGTTTCATCCTTGCTATTTTTTAAGTATAAGCCAGGATAAATCGAGTTTCATCCTTGCTATTTTTCTTTGGCTATTTCACCCGTACTTTTTTTACTCGTCCATTTGAACCGTGTGTTAAATTTTTTTTGGACAAATGACCCATTTTCCCTATAAATAAATACTTTTTATAGGTTAAATTTTATCTCAATCCCAGTGTTGGAGTCCCTCATCCTTCTCTAATCCCACTTTCCTTCTATAATCAGAGAGGAGAAAATATTAATTATGTTCTAGATGTCGAGTTTAATCTTAGGTCTGAAGATTTTTCGTGGGTCGAACGACTTTTTTTCTTCGACTTTTTTTCTACCTGGTCGAGTTTACTTCAAAGTTCAAGTGTTACTTCAACAATAACAAAACTTATCTATGAAGAGCTTAGGAATATTAATGGGAGACATCGTGTTGAAACCTTTGCTCGGTCGAACTTCATACACGCGTTGTTATCTCAAGATTGTTTGTCGAGTTTAGGATAGAATGCGTAGTTGGGCTTTAGACTTCGTGGCGTTCATCGATTGAAGACGAAGATCTACTAAGGAGAGCTTGGAGGAACTTCATCAACAAAAAGTATGTGGAGACTAAAACTTATCTATCACTCAGAAGTCTATTCTATTCTATCTCCTAATGAGACTAAGTCGTATACCTATATATACTTTTACATTATTGATTTTCGAGCCGAGTTTGTCTCGCTTGTCTTTTTCTCGAAATATGTGTTGGAAGCTTTTTGATTTAGCTAAGTTCATCATTATTCTTGACGAGTTTAGTTGGAAATAATTTATTTGTTGGAAACTATAAATAATAAGTCAAAAGATGATCATGTGAAAATTGCCTTGAAACATCTTACATGATTTGTGTGAGACAATCATTTGATGTTGACTCAGAATGTTTCGTATTGATCATTCGATCACTTGAAAATTACATATAATCTAATAGTTTGTGTAAGGTCGTCTTCTAAGGATGTTTGAATGATTGAAATGAGAGTTTTTAGAACAATTAACCATTGCCTGGATATAACACAGTATGCATACAAGTATGCAAACTATTGTGGTATGATTCAGGTCCGGGAACCAAGTTTGAATACCAGTATGCGAACAGTTTTAACTGTTAAAGTCCGAGAACCAAGTTTTCATACCAGTATGTGAACGGTTTTACCTAAGTTATGTCCGGTACGGCAACTGTCGGACATGACCAAAGTCCGAAAATAAAGTTTGTGTACCCGTTTGCAAACTGAGTTGGTTTAAAGTCCTAAAAATTCGGTTAAGTATGATTTCATACTCATGAAAAAATACATTTATAAATTAAGGAATGAAATCTTTGCAAACCGTGGCTAAATGTTCATGAATTGATTCTCATGAATTAAATCTGATTTTGCTTCAATTGTGTCTTGTATATATACTTTTATGAGAATATAAACAATTGAACAACTTTATGAGTAACACAATTAGATTCATTTGATTATCTTTCATGTTTGATTGATCATCATATGTGATCCTAAAGTGTTAGATGAATGTGGTTAATAAAAAAGTGTTCATATATATGGCTAACTTCAGTTAACTATTGTTGAGCCAACTCAATATATACGTTTAGGTACGGTTACCCATATCTAAATGAAGGTATATTTCATTTGTTTGTAACAAACTCTATCTAAGTGTGGAGAGATATTGGTTTTAAGCAAACTTAATTAGCTTTGTGCTTTTAATCTTAAATCAGGTTTTCATCTAACGATGAATATTGATTGATTTGTTTCTAAGCTATCAAACCCTGATTTGAAAGACTATATAAGGAAGAACTCTAGCAACTGGAAAATCTAATCCCCACACTTCTGTGAAATACTAATTGCGACTAGAGTCGATTCTCCTTTAACCTAGGTTTTTCCTAAAACCATTATAGGTTATAAACTTGAAGACTTCATTGGGATTCTCTGTAGTTGCGTGTTCTGATCTTACTTGGTTTATCGTATTGAGTACCATCTTCTCTAAGATGTGCTCGAGATTTATCTTCGATAGGTAAGATATAAAAAGTAATCACAAAGCTCTTCGTCTCATATTTTGTGATTCCACAATAAAATCTTCTTCTACCATATAGTTAAGTTATTGTGAGGTGAATTATATTTCTAGGCTATTCTTCAGGAATATAGGACCGGATTATCAATTGGTTCATGTTCACCTTGATTTATCAAAATACGGAACAAGAACTTCATAGGTATTTCCGTGGGAGACAAATTTATCTATCAGAGACCTTTTTGTGGGAAACAGATTTGTTTATAAGTCTTCGACTTTGGGTGGTAGCAACTCTTAGTTATGGGTGAGATCGTCTAAGGGAATCAAGTGCGTAGAGTCCTGCTGGGATTCAGAGGCATAAGGAATGTGATTGTACCTTAATCGGTGTGATACTTGGTTAGGGCTCAACTACATTCCGGTCCGAAGTTAACTTGTAATAGGCTAGTGTCTGTAGCGGCTTAATACAGTGTGGTATTCAAATATGTACTGGGTCCCGGGGTTTTTCTGCATTTGCGGTTTCCTCGTTAACAAAACTTCTGGTGTCTGTGTTTTTTATTCCCGCATAATATTTGTTTATATAATTGAAATATCACATATTTTTGCGTATTCCAATCAAGTGGTAAATCCGACCTTTGGTTGTTGATTGAAATTGATTAACACTTGAACATTGGTCTTATGTGCCGTTCAAGTTATTTTCATATCAATTCGTTCACGGATTCATTCCTGTTGATTTGCTGATTGATTTGAGATAGAGATATAACTTTTGGATATCTTTCCTTGATTGAGTATGACTGTCTAGTTGATTATCTTGGAATTATATTGGAGTTAGTCCATACAGATTTCCGAACAAAAAATTGGGTGTGGTTGTTATACCCCCGTTTTTTCAATATGCATTCCTTGCATCAAGTGAACTAAAACCTAAGGTTGATATCTGTGACTCTTTTGTTATTGGATATTTTGTAGGGAAAAGATTGTTGTTTCGTTTCGTGAAAGACTATTTAAATTCATATTGGAAAACTAAAGGAAATTTCTCAATGGCTATTCATAGATATCAATTTTCTCTCTCCATGTTTGTTCATGAAGAAGACGAAACAAGATTTTTTGAAGCGGTTATGAACACACTGGTCGCACATTTTTCCTACTTAATTAGACCTTAGTTTCCTTTTACTTAGTAACAAATTAGTTCAATTAACACAATTCTTATTTGGATGAATCTTAGAATTGTTCAAATTCACGTTTGGAATGAAATGAAATTTTCTCGATAGCTAGTGCAGTTGGTAAATTAACCTATTATGGATGATAGCCAAACAACTTTGAAAACTAGGATGCAAAATTTCTATGGAAGTAGACGCATAATGCTCTTTTCTTGTTTAAATTCCACATTACCTTGACAAGAAAAAACATGCAGTGAAGACAGAGTATATATCCATGTAAACCTTCTACATATTCTATTTGCAAGATTTTTTTCTATATGAATGTCAAGTGCATTCTTGTACCTAAAATTACAAACAAATGGATTCCTATGGAAGGCATGTTAAAACCTAGTTGAGAGGGCCAATACTATTTCAACGATTGTAAAGGACATATCGCTCTCAACATGGTTGAGCATGGACAAGAGAAATTACTAGGGGATACTTATATAAGTGAGATTGTTCGACTCCTCTCAATGCTGAGGCAGTAGAAAATATTGTTTCTTTAAATTTCATTGGTTTTGATATGACTCGATCTATTTCTGTGGAATCAAAATGAAATGAATAGGGTACCAAGTACACCCCAATTTTTTCGATATCTACCTATAAGTCCGATACCTTGTGTGATCTAATATAGATAGAGATTATGATGAATATGACAACAACAAGTTATACACTTGGCATATATTATAAGTTGGAAAATGAACCTTAACTATAGGGATCAACCCAATTTGTATAGATTAGAGTACAGTGTGTTTACTTATAATTATAATTAAAATAATATAATTATAATTAAAATAATATAATTATAATTAAAATAATATAATTATAATTAAAATAATATAATTAAAATTAAAATTACGGAAAGTAAAAGTAAAGACACAACAAGATTTTGTTAACGAGGAAACCGTGTATGCAGAAAAACCCCGGGACCTAGTCGAGTTTTGAACACTCTCAAAATTAAGCCTTTATACAAAGACCACTACCAACTTCGTATAGTTGAGACCAATTAAACTACCCCTAGTAACCTTGTTAATTTATTCAGTATCTTTGCGCCTACAACCACGCGAATCCTAAGATAAAGTCCACTATCTTAAGTTGATTCAACCGGTGTTAGTAAATGAAAAATCTGTTCGGTAACCACTCTTTCAATCTTTAGAAGTAAATCAGAGGTTATATGTTAAGTTCAACGAAAAATCTTTCATTTAATCTAATAAACTCCTTTGTTGGATAATATCTTCGTATACAAACTATCAGATTCATATACTGAAGAATACCACCAAATGATAATTTACTGGTCTACCACGACTAGAAAATAAGATATCTATCAAAAGACATACAAAGACTATTCGTATCCCGCCGATCAAGTATGTGCACGAAGTTAAATCATAAAGATATGAAACCAATAATATTAATAATTGTATGTCTCTATATTTCTAGACTTCTTAGTTTAACCTAACGAAGTTGAATCAAGTAATTTAATAAAGAGACTTTGAGTTTTGATACTAAAGATGACAACCAACCTTGACGTACCAATGCTTGGCGGGTTGAACCGAGCAATGCTTTAACAGAAAATATGTGATAAGGAAGAAAAAACCTTCTAAAAACGATCCTTTAGTTGTTGCACCTACAGATCTAATCAGTGAATCCAATGCCATGATTAAAATTAACAGTCTTGTAACCTTAACAAGAATTGATCTCCAAAGAATCATGGTGAAGGAAGCTAAGAAAGAAATAAAACTCTTCAGGCGAGTTTGTTGCGGTTGAAGCTTGTACGTATTTTCTCGTTGTTCCTTGTAACATTATTCACGAGAAAAGTGTCAGAAAACACAATTTATGAAAGAACAAAATGTGAATAATCTGATAAATTTGGGGTTTAGCTTGGAATATCTTAAGAGGAAAAAAAGAAAAAAAATGATTACCATATTTCAAATAGCGAGAAAACATAAATGTATAATTGAAAAGGAGTTTGCAAGACTGATTTGGAACGGGAATCATAGCAATGAAAACCTAGGAATGGGAAAAGAAATTATCACCAAAAGTCGTGTTTCCTATTGTTTTGTTATTTTATCCCTTTGTGGTTTGATTGTTCTTAGCTTGAACCTGGCATGTTAGTATAGTTGTCAAGTCTCCCCGTTTTAGGCACTGATTGTGTATTATTTTTCTTTTCCAATAATATTAACCTTTACACCAAGAAAAAAAAAACAATAATATTAACCTTTTTAGTTAATTTTTATTCATTTAAGGTGCCTGGATATATATATCTTAAGATGAAGCTTTTCAATTTCTATAAATAATAAAAAGTAATTTTTCGCTTATGACTTTTGGTTTGATTTTTACTTCCAAACACCCTTATTTTTGTAACTTGTTACATGTCCTTCCAATTCCCAACCTATTCTTTATCCTATCAAATCTCTGAAGCTTAGAAATCTCTATACAAGGGAAATTCAGGTATTTTCCAGATTCAAAAAGCGCCTAAAATAAAAATTCAAAATTTTGAATTCCATTTACCTAAATTAAATCCTTATTTCCCTTCGGAGAATCAATTTACAACTCATTTTTTCAGTCAACCAATTCTCGCTATATTAGGTATATCCTATTACGAAAGTAAAAAACCTAAGCCTAATTGCTCTATATAACGAAGCCACAGGAAGAGAGTTTGTACAAAACATCCATTATATCGAAAAAGCTAAAATGTCTCAAAGTTGAAGATTACAGTTGGCGGATCTCTTTAGAAGAATGGGAGATACAAGCTTAGGAGCTGTTAACCCTAACTCTTTGAGAGGAAGTCTCGTCTTAGAAGCTGAAATAGATGTTGCAGCCAATCGTTTGAATAGTAGTCTTATTGGTATGATTATATCAAAGGATGATATGGATACATATATGGTGAAAAAAGAAGCTAAAATCATGTGGAGAAGGAAAAAAGTTGAGATAAATGTCATGGGTAGAAATCTCTATGTATTCAACTTCAAAGTACCTGAAGACATGGAAACTGTTTTAAAGAAGGCTCCTTAGAATATCAATGAGAATCTTTTAGTTCTTCAAAGATATGTCTCATCCATTCCTCTAGAGGAATACAAGTTTACTCATCAAATCTTCCAAGTACTGATTACGGGTCTCTACCTTGAACATCTGGACAATGGCATCATCAAAAAAATCAGTCAAGACATGGGAAGGCTGATTGTAGAAGAAGGAAAAATAGGTTACATTATTAGAGGAAGATGTATCAGTGCTAAAATAGAAGTGGACTGATGAGTGCCAAATAGTGCATATTTATACACCTTTTTATTGGCATTTTACTCATCTTTTGCGCTTAGAAATCAGATATTATCCCAGATTCTGTGTTTTCTTTGTTTTCAAGAATAAATATTTGTATTAATTAATTTTGTGTTTTTAGGTAATAAATAAAGCTCGGAGAATTTGAGGAGCCAAAGAGCGAAGAATTGGAGTCGAGCATCTATGGAGCAGAAAGCCAAAGCCGCGCGCAAAGCAATGATTGCAACCCAACAAGTAGCAACTCATCTACAAAACATGGGCTTGAGCTAGACGACCCGTGACCGGATCCGAGTCCATCCTTTCCCGAGCCGTTAAGATCTTCACTCGCCACATCCTACGGTCGCTCGGCATTGCACATCAACGTTTGATGCTATCGCTCAACAGCAGAATCACCAGCTTATATTCTGAGCCGTTCAGATCTTCCCTCGCTACATCCGACGCTCGCTCCACCCTTTCCTTCAATCTTCGATGCACACCGCCTCCAAAGCAAAGTTCCCCATACCCCTACACCATCGAACACATCCCCATTTTCCCATTTCACCTTCTCTTTCCTCACCCGACCACTGCAAAACCATCTCCTCCACCGTACCACCCCTTCTTCCCCGACCAGATCCCTCACCGTCACCACCTCCATCACCTCCCGACAACCACAAAGAAATAACCGAAGTACCACCTCCTAATCTCTCTCTAGCTCTTACATAGCTTCCTCCCTAGAAGCTAAGTGAGAGATGGAAAGGGTTAGGTTAGGGTTAGGCTTTCTCGAGCAGAGGAAGGGAACATCGATCAAAGATGAATTGACAGTGGAGAGGACGATTCAGAGCGACGTGGGTGAGAGTTTTATTTTAATGTTGATTTCGATTTTAGAGAATTAGGGTTTGAGGGTTAGGGTTTGTGTGCATGTATAAATAGAAGAGAGAGGAGATGATTTTAGAGATGCCTGGATTAGCCAGTGTGTCAATTAGTTTAATTTGTGTTTTTAATTACTTAAAATTATGTTCTAAGTTCTTAACCAGGGTGTTGTTGAAACCCCTGAGATTATGTTAAGTAAAAAATTCATATTCATGTTGTGTTAATTGCTGTGCTTGATTAAGATAGAACTGTTGCTAGCTAATTGATCTATTGCTCCTGTGATTGGCTGTACTGTAAGAAGACAGCCAATACTAGGGGAGAACTAGAGAATGAAGTTAGGCAATTATCCAATAGAGACTGCCATGGAGGAGATATGTGCTTAACAATGCAGAATTGATGCTTAGTTAGTTAACCAAAAGCCATGTGATCAATTGTGCTGTCAAAAGACAGTTGATACTAGGGGGGATTGGTTTGATTAGTTGACACTTCATTCATTAGAAGCTTCCTTGGGTAGTTACAAGAACACAATATCAGTTGAGTGCCTTAGCATAAGATCAGGTGGTAGAAACCACCCTTGTGCTTTACAATTTACCTTGTCACTGTCTATACCTTAGCTTAGGACTACATTTCACTTCGGTAGTATCGGCACAATCCTGTTTGTCACTTGTTACTTCATTTAGAATTGATTAGAGAAATCCATAAGATCACCTTAAGAGCAACACAAGTCCTTGTGGGATCGACCGTGCTTGCCGCGTCTCCAATAGGCGCCGTGCACTTGCGGTTATCACCGTAGGCCAATTTATTTACCCATCTTCCAGGCCTACCAAGTTTTTGGCGCCCATTTCCGGGACTTGGCGCGTGCCTGTGTTCATTGGCTCGCTTCATTGTTTTCATCCTCACCCCGTACATATTTACCTTGTCTTTACTGTTTTTAGTCCTTTGCTTTGCATTGCTTTGCATTGTTGTCTTACCTTTTATTGCATTGTTGTCTTAGCTTTTACTGTCTTAGATGTAACTTTTCCTTCACTATTTTTCTTAGTCTTTCATTCTTTGTTTAACTTCTTTTTCTCATTTCACCTGTACATATTCCCCGAGTTTTTACATTCATAACTTAGCCCCCGCATTGCATATTTTATCAGTGCATTTTAGTAATCTTAGCTGCATATTCATCCATTGCACCCGTCATTTCATATACGCTAGTATAACTTAGCTTCACTTTGTGTTTCATTGCTTCTTAGCTCCACTTAGCTTAATTTGTTGCATTGCACTTACTCTCGGTCAAACATCCGGAGTGGATCGAGCTCGAGCTTGCACGGCTTAGCTCATCACACTTGTGTCATTTCACCGCACAGTGACCCTAATTGTTAAACCCTCACCTTTGCTAGCTGCCTCTGTGTAGTGGTTCTTGCATTCGATTACCCTAAAAAACCAAATTACATAACTCATTTGCTTAAACTGATATTGTTATGGTTTGAACTTGCACTTCTGAGAACTAAATTCTTTTCTTGAGCACACAGGTACCTGCAAGTTCTTGGGAAAAGGCTGGCAAGGAAGCGCAATTGTTATGAGCGCTCAAACATGTGCTTGATGTGCTTGCTGCATTTGTTGAGTGGCTGAGCTGTGAGCAACCAAAGAAAGGGGAGGCGGGAGTGGAATAACACAGCCATTTTGGCTGCAGCCCGGTTAGTCATTCTAAAATCTTTGTTATTTTATATTTGTATGATGATCGTATGTGCAAATGCAAATTGGAAACCAAGTCAGTATGAGCAACCAATTAGGCTGTATAAGTTAACCAAATTGGTCAACAAATATCTGTATGAGCATGCTCTGTAACTTGTGAAACAATTGAGATATTCAATTAGCTGCAAGCTTGTGAGACCTCAACTGGGATGGTTGATATCAACTACCCCGATTGACTCCAACACGATCTGTGCATAAGCCCTCTGTCTTTGTGTTGTGAACCATTGGCTTTCATCACTCGAGCTCCGGCCCCCTGCCACCGTTGAGCCGAGTGTTGCCAGACCTCTCGCATCTCGTGCAACTTTGTTGTGATAAATTTTTGCAGCCACATTGCCTTGTGTGAAACCCTGTTGTGCTCAACCTCGGCCACACAGTTTGTGTGTTTGAACCACAATCAAGTTTCCAATTTTGCATGCTTGAACCCCTTGTGTTGTGTCATTTCTGTTCAAAGAGTTTGCACAAGCTGAACTGTTCTGTGAGCTTTGCACTAGTTCTGTGCTGTGCTGTGTTGCTCTTTGCCATCCTAAGCTGTGATGTGCAAGCACCCCTGAGTGCTCAGAAATTGTGTGTGATTTGTGTTGTGAATTGTGCCTCACTAGACTGTGCATAAACTAAGTTGCACATAACCAGGCTCAGGCTGTGTCAATTTTTGTGAAAACTCTGTGAGCTGTGTGTGCTCAGCTGAAGCCCTCAACTTTGAGTGAGCATAACCTAGAGCCCACACCCAAAACTGAAGCCTTCATAGCTGG
This sequence comes from Papaver armeniacum, assembly GCA_023531295.1. Classification (NCBI taxonomy): domain Eukaryota; kingdom Viridiplantae; phylum Streptophyta; class Magnoliopsida; order Ranunculales; family Papaveraceae; genus Papaver; species Papaver armeniacum. The sequence goes on along the minus strand of JAJJWW010001251.1, from coordinate 35,665 downwards.
GCTGACTGACCAGCTGGTCTCACTGAACTCAAACTGGGCTGCTCACAATCCAACCCTGGGCTGCAAACAAACTAAGCTTAATAACCAAGCCCAACAATGGGCTATACATTTTTCTAACCTAATCTTTGTGGCCAAAATAGGCCGGACCATCTAGGCTAGAACCCATCTGTTTAATTTGTGCATTTGGGCTGCTTTAACTGAGCCCACAGTTCCACTGGACTGTGCACAACTGGGCTGTGCAAGTTTCACAAACCTAAGCTGTTTAACAAAAACCCCTGGGCTGTCTGCACAAAACTAAGTCCACACACTTGGGCTCTCCACATAAACCAAACCAGCCCACACCCATTAGGCTTTTCAAACAACAAATCCCAAACAAACCAAATCTCACTTGAGCCCACAGCAACCTGGGCTTCCCACACAAACCAAAGCTCCCAACAAAACCAAATGAATCCCATTGAAACCAAATCCCAATAAACCAAGGCCCACATAAACCAAACTAAATTTTGAGTTCAATTTGAGTACTAAATCATGTCAGGATTTTGGTCTGCATCTGGGGATGGAACAAATAAATCCCTTAGAGAGCTTGCTTACGGGGATCTTTCACAGGATGAACACCCCACATACCATAGTGACTTTAGGGAATTTTATGAGCCTTCTCAGGGCCCCGAACTCACATACCCTAATCATTATGATCACATACATCATCCACCACAGGTTGAAAATGAACAAATTTCTCATACCCAGTCATCACTTTTAGATCAATTAGAAGCTCGACTATCTCTTTAGATAGGCAATCCGCCTTAGAAAAGCAATCTGTCGAATCTAGTTTTCTAGGCAATATGAAATGCATGCTTGCACCTTATGTGGTGGCTTAGACCACCTGTGAGTCTTTGTTATATTTTGCATGATTTTAGGCAGTCTAGGGAAAGCCATGATAATCAAATGTACGAATTGTCTAGAAGTGACTATGACCATGCACACATGCATCATTCACCACAGTGGGGAGATGAGCAATTTTATACTCCCCCAACTCCTAGTTTGCAATCAATAATGGAAACACTCATAGAGAAAAATGCTAGGCTTGAAATGAATGCAATGCATGACCATCCACATAGCAACATGTTTGAATTTACCTTCTCTAGTGAACCTCATGCTCAACCATACAATGAATATCCATATGAGGAATGCATACCCACTAGTGAAGACTCTCCTTCAATGGAACAACTCAAGATGATTCTTCAAAGAAACCTGATTGAGTTACAAAATGATAGGATTGAAAATAGTGTTTCTAGTCTTACTCATGCAACTAACATTGAATATGAACCTAATCCAGTGGTAGATGAGTACACTAAAAATACTACAATTTTGAATGGAGAAATGAATTCTTGCTATGATGATGATGATGAATATGAAGAGCATGTGTATTTTGAAAATGTAGTAGAATCTTTAGGTTCGAGACGTTAGACGTCTCTTCTGTGAACCCTATGAATGATGCTTCTTCTAATATTCATATATGTGATGATGATGTGGAACACATGCAATTGTCTGTGAAAATGAACATGATTTACCCTCTTCGACTTTGGGAAAGTGTGTGATGGTACAAATGATTTTATACATGAACACAACTTAGATGTACCTAACCTCTCTCCCCGAGTCACAAATTGAAACTCCTCCACCAAACCTAGGTGTAGTTTGTCACAAAATTGCAAAACCAACTTTTAAAAATGCCTAACTTAGGCCTAGAACTTTGTGCTTCCCAAGTCCTCTTGGACTATTTTGCATCAAAGTATAACACTCTTAAGGAGCCACGGTTGGAATGTGTATATCTCACTGTAATTAGCAAAACTCATTTTGAGTTAGACCTTTTGCATGATGCACCTTTAAAATTGCAAGATTTTGTTCTCACAAACACACTGTTCACAAGTTTAGGTTTGGTGGAACTCCTTCACATCTACAGTCTTACTTGCACTCTCATGTTATATTTGTGTAAGATTGTTGATGTTTGTATATATTTTCTATTGGGTTGATCCTCAACTCTTTAGACTGTTGGTTTATGGTAAATTTTCATTGTATATATCCAGTAGGACTTGTTAAAATTTTTCTTTTCTTGAAACGGTTGAGTCTTCTTGTGAATATTTTGTGCTAATCCGATATGATCTCCACTGAGAATGTTGGATTTTAGCCTTGACTAACGAAGCTCAACCTTGCTCCTGCCGACATCCGGTAATCTCTTCCCTTTTCTCTTATCAGCATAGTTCTCATGGTATGTGATAGACACATTTTTGTGTCTGAATTGTCCTCATTGTCTCTATTGTTGGAACTCGATTTTTGTACTAATATTGTGTTTTTTATGTATTTTTAGGTATTTTTGGAAATAAATATTTTTGGAAAATTCGGCTCGAAAAGTTGCTCGGAGCACCTCAGGAGGACAAGTGTTATTCGGACTCTCGTCTTTGGATAAGGGTAACCCAATTGCTAAGGGGCACCCCCAGGAGGCACTGCTATTCGCACCCCGAACAGGATAGGGGGACTTCATCTTCTCCATTTCAAAACTCAAAATTGGCGGGAAGGCTTAGTTTCCACGGGCGAGAATTAGGGTTGCGGATTTGGAGCTCTTCCCCGTGAGACTAAAGGGCTGGAATTGATTGGGTACTCTCATATGGGCTGGAGACAGGGGTGATATAGGAGTTGGTTTCGATCCGGTTTGGCTGGAGCTGCGAAAGGAAATCGGGGCAGCACACGCCGGAGGAAATTTTCACGATATTTCGCGAGCAACGAGAGGTGTTTGCACGCACTGGAAGATCCTAACAACTCTATGGAGTGTGAAGGAGTTAAATATAGCAATTTGGAGGCTTTAAAACGCGTGGAGAAATCAAAAATCAAGATTATTTCCTAAAGCAGTAGTGAAGATATTGAGAATTATCGGACGTTATGGCGATATATTTCGAGGCTGTTGGGTTATAAATAGTGGGGGATATATCATAGAAGAGATAGGGAGAGTTTGGGGGCTTGAGGATAGCTCTGGTGCGAAGAAATCACGCTGCAGAGAAAGTTGCAGCAGCAGGTGAAGAAGACGAAGAACTGCATGCTATGAGTGTAAAAGTTACGCTGCAGAGTGTAAAAGAGTCTCAAGCCTCCAAGAAGCTATGAGGACATAGAGTTTCTGCATGCTAGTAACAGAAAGTTAGAACTATCGAAGAACGCATTCTCATCCTTAAGTCTTTGAGCGAGAAGTAACCATACCATATGAAAGAATTCGGATTCGATTGTGATCATAAGCCTCGACTTCTGCCTCACCATTAGGATTTTATGATAATTGCACTCAAAAAGATCGCTTTTTAGTCTCTCATGTGTGCGAGCAGGAATAAAGAGAGAAATCCACTGCACACGTTGTAGGTAAGAAGGATAACCTTCGAAATAAAATCGGAGACTCCACGAAGTGTGGATAAAAAGAATCTTTTTGATGATCTCTAAGAAAGGAAATCAACCATTAGCAAGGGGTGGGAGTACTCACTCACTTCTCACCCGATCGGCAATTAATATCACTCTCTCATAAGAACCATAAACGTCTTCAATCTTCGGTCTTCGGTCTTCAAATGTTGATGACGAACTTCTAAACTTCACAAAACTTGACAATTTTTTAACTTTTCTACTCAAATTCCTTGTTGTTTGGATTTTTCTTTTGAACTCTTCTTTACCATGGTGGTAGCAAAATAAACGACAATATTTTTTTTATTTTATTTTTTTGATTTTTTTGATTTTTTTTTTTATTTACAAAAAGTGAAAAATAAAAATACAAATAATGAAACAACTAACTCCATGGACAAAGGACTTTATCACTCAATTTTTCCACAACTTGTATTGTCTTGATTTTATAAATTTTATTAATTCTCATCCTATTTTCTTTTCTTTGTTGCACAAAAACCTTGGATTATATCAATTTTTCTTTCAATATTCTGATGATGCTCCGCTTGCTGACGATGATGTGTTTCTATGGGTCTTGGCTGATTGAGAGAGAGAGTGATGCTAACGGCAAATCGGTATTTAGAAGGAGTTTTCATCTTTAGACGTCACCCTCATGATTGACAAAAACTAGCACTCAAGAGATCAAAAGTAGTGCTGAAATTGGTGCGAAGTTGGGTAGCTCACCATTCCTACCCTAATTTACGTAAGGTGACACACACTCTATGACTTTTCTAGAAAGTTGCAAAAATTGAAGGTTGGTGCCTCACTTGATGTAAAATGGGTAGTCTCCACTATGGGTGATCACAATTCTACTACCGAATATCTAAACAAACACCTAATTCGCCCTCTCAGTATGGTTAAATCCAACTTTAACGCTCTAATCAACTAAGAAACCCGATTGTGTTCTCCTAAGTACTTCTAACTTTTGTTGTTTCCCGGTCAAAACTCTCTGTAAACATAGCTAGAAGCATGCTAGTGACTCTAAAATCTCTAAAAATTGGAGGTTTTTATTTGCAAAAAGTTTTTGAATTTTTGAATTTTTTTTTTTTTTTTTTTTTTGAATAAAAATCAAATTAAAAAGACTAAAAACTCTATATGCAAATGCAAATGCACCCCCAAACCTAAATCAAACATTGTCCTCAATGTGTTGACAGATAGGAAAAAATTAAACAATCACATACTGGTGGTATTTATCAATAATGTTGTAGAAAATGGTAGTAAGGTTGTCGTTCACTCGGACTTGAAGAGATTGATTTTAAGAATTAATAAAAGAAAATATATACAAAATGTGTCACGGGATGAAGAGTTTCTTGGGACTCGGTTTTACCGACTTTCATATTCAAGTGGTTGAAAATTAATCCTAGGCAATTATAGCTCGAAATAAAAGAAACACTAACTCTATTCTTTGCCAAAGTAGATTCCATAAAACATTATCGTAAATCGTAAGCATGACGCATCAAAAGTAATTTAAACTAAGCATGCGACATCGGACAAAATAACAAATAATTAATAGAAATCATAAATCATTAATAATCGGTGCAAAAAGTAATTAAGGAATTAATTTAATTTACCACATGATGAAATTCGACTCCGTCCGTCGTCCCGGATATGAGGTCTAGCTCATCATGTTGGAAACACGCTCAAAAGTCGATTTCATTGCTCAAAAATGGTGTTTACAAATGATGAAAATGGAGAAAATGATAAAATCGGCTTTGCAACGATTATAAGTGTTGCAAATAATGTTACAAAGGACTATGGATTTGTAGCTTTTAAGTCTGCCTTCCCGTATTACGACCCACGCTTAAGTGTCGTTGTCATTTGTTGAAAAACGACGGTTCCCTGTGCGTTGAATGTTCTTCGTGTTCTTCAATGGCAGCAGCAGAAAGATATTTGTAACTCGATTTTCTGACTTTGTACGTCTCCCAAAACTATCCCAAACTCTCCATATCTCTTCTATGATATATCCCCCACTATTTATAACCCAACAGCCTCGAAATATATCGCCATAACGTCAGATAATTCTCAATATCTTCACGGCCTGTTTTAGGAAATAATCTTGATTTTTGATTTCTCCACGCGTTTTAAAGCCTCCAAATTGCTATATTTAACTCCTTCACACTCCATAGAGTTGTTAGGATCTTCAGTGCGTGCAAACACCTCTGTTTGCTCGCGAAATATCGTGAAAATTTCCTCCCGTGTGCTGCCCGATTTCCTTCTCGCGCGGTTCCGGCCAAACTGGATCGAAACCAACTCCTATATCACCCCTGTCTAGCCCATATGAGAGTACCCAATCAATTCCAGCCCTTTAGTCTCACGGGAAGAGCTCCAAATCCGCAACCCTAATTCGCCCGTGAAACTAAGCCTTTCCCGCCAATTTTGAGTTTTGAAATGGAGAAGATGAAGTCCCCCTATCCCTGTTTCGGGGTGCGAATAGCGAGTGCCTCCTTGGGGTGCCCCTTAGCAATTGGGTTACCCCTTATCCAAAGACGAGAGTCCGAATAACACTTGTCCTCAGGAGGTGCTCAGAGCAACTTTTTCGAGCCGAATTTTCCAAAAATATTTATTTCCAAAAATACCTAAAAATACATAAAAAACACAATATTAGTACAAAAATCGAGTTCAACAATAGAGACAATGAGGACAATTCAGACACAAAAATGTGTCTATCAAACACCCCCAAACCTATTATTTGCTAGTCCTCGAGCAAATTTATTCTAGAAAATAAAAATCATTTGAACCCCTAGGTGGCCCTAGAGGCGGAGTGTTGTCTCCGGAGGGTTTACAGGAGGTGTACCCACAAAACCTTTACTCCAGGACCCTAGCTATCTACACTTAACCTTGGAAGGCACTAAAGAATCTCCTTGGTTGGCATACTTATTGACTACGGGGAGGAAGTACCACGATCTTGAAATTCCAATTCTTTGTGCACGTTTGCACTCAAGCATACTAAAATTCATATAAAGTGACAGAGCTCTACTCAGATAGTTGCACTATGGACATCAATACCCGGAGTCAAAACTAATCACATGGATAGATCAAGAAAATGGATATAGAGAAAAACATAGATGGTTTTGATGTTTACTAAGTGATCGGTGTTTCCCATATATATCATCTCAAGGCCTCCGCCAAAATGAACCTATCCTAATGGTGAGATACTAGTCGACTAATATCAACACACTTGGCATATACAAGGGAACCAGGTGGTCGACAATCCTAATTCTAGATCAACACGTCAGCATATACAAGGGAACCGGCGGTCGATTTATTCACCGAACATTAATATATTTTTTTAAGCGCATGATTAGATCTTTTGGATCCAAGCGCATGCTTCTTGTCGGCGATTACATGATAGTTCCCGTGGATCCTGCATTCCACGCTTGTTTAGGCGACGGAGACAGGGAAAACACACACATATTGCTATTCCCAAGTGTTAATTTTATTCCGTTTGGTCTAATGGTCTGGTCTCAATTTCTTTTCTTTCACTTTTTTTTTTTTTTTTTTTTTTTTTTTCACTTTTTTTTTTCACTTTTTTTTTTCTTTTTTTTTTTGGTATCTCAATCACTCTAATTCACCCTAGCATTGGTAACAACTTGATTCGTGGTCCCCACCTAATCACTTAGAGAAACATAGTCTACAAAGAACAAAACAAAATAAAAACGAAGTGAAAAGGACTCAACGAGATATGGTGAAACTATCATGTTATTTCTAACACACGAGCTCGTGCTTTTATGAATAGACTCTTTAGATGTTGCCATCTAATCAGATTGGTTCCTCAACTCCTATAACCAAAATGCTTCCATCCACTTAGATTGGTTAGTGCCGACCTTAATAAACATAAATTTCTAGGCTCTGGAGTTTATTTATTGCAACTAACAAAAAGTTTCTCCCATACCCCCAAACTTAAATCTAACATTGTCCTCAATGTTCTAAAGATGAAATTAAAAGCATGAACAAAGAGAAACTGTCACCACTTGAAGAGTAAGGAAAGATATTACCGTGTTGCAAGAGCATGGGTTACCTCCCAAGAAGTGCTAAGTTTAAAGTCTTGACCCGGACATTGGAAAGGATTAGTCACCTCGAAGAATCATATAGCAATAACTAGGAATAACTGGGTCATCTTGATCAAAAGTGCTAACCACAAGAAGAGGATATCTGCAACAGACCAGAAAGATATCCAACACACCCTTATCTATCTTTTGTTTAAGACAACTACATCTAGTTGTGGTTCGGGTTCGGAGTTCTATAAAAGTGCGGATAAACAGTTTTCATGGGTGGACTTCCTCGAAAGAAGGATTCTTAAGATCGGGTTGTAGAGTCCGGAAATACTCGGTTAAGAACTTAGAAGCACATAACAATAACTGAATAATTGGGGATCCTCTAAGTCAATCGAGTTTTGACTTACACAGTGACCACAATAAGATTGGTGGTCTTCCTTAAGCAAATGTGTCGACCCTAATATCCTAAAGTAATTAGGTTTAGTCTCAAAACTTAATAATTGACACATCCGAAACTTATACGTTCCCACAATTGGAAGGAAGGTTTTGGTGGGAAAACAAAGTCAATTTTGGTATCATAGCCTGGATTAACCACATCAACCGGAGGATGGGTTTCTAACAACCGAACTTCTTTACTGGACATAATTAGGTTCGGGAGAGCTAGCATGAAGGTAATCGGCACAATGGTTGAGGCATAAATATTAAGTCCCAAGTGAGGGATCTCTGTAAGAGCTAAAGGTAAGGCACAAGGAGAATGATAATCACCCCCAAACTTAGAATTTTGGGTGTCTCTAGGTAGACTAGCTACAATTTCCCTAATTTCTAGATCGTCAAAATCCACGAAATGGTCAATTGCTTCATGTAGATTATACTCGGGTGATGCATCCTCACTCATATTTAAAAGCTCTACGAGTTCATCTTCTTCGTCTAAGACTATTGTTTCTACATCCTTGGACTCTAAAACAAGTATTCTCGGGATAAACCCATTCCTCTAAACCATTATCGACTTCGCAAAAGCAGGAAGTACTACATCGTCTAAAATAGTATCTCTAGTCAAATCCTTGTCCTTTTGAATAGGTGAATAATTGTTAAAATTATTAGGATCTGAACCAAAAATAACTCTATTATTATAAAGCTCAATTGGAGTAGCAAATTCCTGATCACTATGACTATTTGTTTCCAATTCTTCATCAACACTATCCTCATCATAATCATTATTATAATGACATGAAAATGGTTGAACCTCATCTAAACAAGTAGTGTTACCAATTCTAACCTCACCATCTTGACTATGTGAATAACTATCTTCATTCTCAAAGGTATTATTGGATACACTATATTGGAAATTCAAGTTATTTCGAGCAATACTTTCGTTCGTCTCTAACTCAAGTCTACGTGTCGACTCAGCCTAGCCTCTCAAGGGTCTCCTCCAAAGAAAGTTCCCTTAGTGCTGGATCTAAGTTTTGAGTTAATCTATTGAGGATATCTTCTCTGATTCGATCGTTGTTGCAGTCCTTTCGTCCATAACTCGTTATTTACCTCGGCTAACTTACAAGTTGATTCACTAACTTTTGTGTCGACTCAGCTAAATGCCTGAGGGACTCTTCTAGAGAAGGAAGAGGGAGCGAAGGATCATAATAAGGACTACTTTTCAAAGTTTGATTGTATCCTCTAGAGACGAAGAACTATTACCATAATCTCCTTGCTCGAATGACCGATGCACATGTGGATAGTAATTGGGCTCACCATGGTATGACCCATAACCTTCAAAAGATTGGCGTTCCCAACCACTATTCACACTATGGTCATAAAAAGAGTAATGTCCATATTGTTCGAGTTGGATAATCATTGTATTGGCATTTTTATAATACCGGTTTGACATCCTAAGCTAAGGGAATTCTACACAAACACAAACAAGGCTGACTAGACCAAAACAAACCTCGATTTCTAGCAAACAAAAAGCATGATGGCTCCACTTAGATTGTTTTCTAGACCAGACTTCTAATCCTTCGAAAGGGAATTCGTTACAATATGAGCAAACCCCTCTTGGAATCAATCCGAGTTTAAGTAAGTTGAATCAAGGCGAGGAAGCTCGGTGGAGCTTTGATACCCAAGGCCTCACCAGCGATTACAAGGCGGCGCAGTCACGCATTCAACTTCACATAAACCATCATGAACTTCAAGTATGCTTAAAAGAGTAACCAATATTTTTTTCCAACGACTTTCCTATTAAGCTCGTTACCCTATCGGTCTCGTTCTAGTCAAAATTTTAGGCTTAGGTTCGTGTTTGGTTTCGTTTTCCTAAGGCGGGCAAGAAGAGAAACGGTGATGAAATCCGAACTCTTATCTTGTAAGGCCGATCCTTGCCCTTTACTAGGAAATTAAAGCGGTGGATTCGGTTCCTCGACATATATTCACACGAAATCATCCGGTAAACCCGCGGGGGGGTTCGCGGGTGTTTAGAATTCTTACCTCCGTTCCAGACAGAGGATGAACCGTTGAAGTCGACTCGGGCCACAACTCCTATGTCGTGTAATGAACCAGGGGGCGAGACGATATCGTAATCGTCGTCCTTCCTCGCAATGCGGTTTATATTTAAATAACCCTCCTTAGGGTTTTAAAAAAAATGTCCAATGTTCAATGTCCAAAAATAAAAATATCCAAAAATATAAAAGATTACAAAAATAAAAGCCTATTTACAGTTTCTAAAAAAAAAATAATAATAAAAAAAAAAAAAAAAAAAAGTGAAAGAAAAGAAATTGAGACCGGACCATTAGACCAAACGGAATAAAATTAACACTTGGGAATAGCAATATGTGTGTGTTTTTCTGTCTCTCAATCGCCTAAACAAGCGTGGAATGCGGGATCCACGGGAACTATCATGTAATCTGCCGACAAGAAGCATGCGCTTGGATCAAAAGATCTAATCATGCGATTAAAAAAAAATATATTAATGTTCGGTGAATAAATCGACCGCTGGTTCCCTTGTATATGCCGGACGTGTTGATCTAGAATTAGGATTGTCGACCACTTGGTTCCCTTGTATATGCCGGTGTGTTGATATTAGTCAGACTAGTATCTCGAGTCCATTAGGATAGGTTCATTTTGGCGGAGGCCTTGAGACGGATATAGGGAAACACCGATCACTTAGTAAACATCAAAACCATCTATGTTTTCTCTATATCCATTTTCTTGATCTATCCATGTGATTAGTTTTGACTCAGGGTATTGATGTCCATAGTGCAACTATCTCGAGTAGAGCTCTTTTGTCACTTTATATGAATTTTAGTATGCTTGAGTGCAAACTCGTGTACGGCAATTGGAATTTCGCATCGAGGTACTTCCTCCCCGTAGTCAATAAGTATGCCAACCAAGGAGATTCTTTAGTGCCTTCCAAGGTTACGTAGCCAGATAGCTAGGTGCAGAGTAAAGGTTTTGTGGGTACACCTCTGGTAAACCCTCCGGAGACAACACTCCGCCTCTAGGGCCACCTAGGGGTTCAAATGATTTTTATTTTCTAGAATAAATTTGCTCGAGGACTAGCAGATAATAGGTTTGGGGGTGTTTGATAGACACATTTTTGTGTCTGAATTGTCCTCATTGTCTCTATTGTTGGAACTCGATTTTTGTACTAATATTGTGTTTTTATGTATTTTTAGGTATTTTTTGGAAATAAATATTTTTTGGAAAATTCGGCTCGAAAAGTTGCTCGGAGCACCTCCGGAGGATAGAGTGTTATTCGGACTCTCGTCTTTGGATAAGGGTAACCCAATTGCTAAGGGGCACCCCAAGGAGGCACCTGCTATTCGCACCCCGAGAAGGATAGGGGACTTCATCTTCTCCATTTCAAAACTCAAAATTGGCGGGAAAGGCTTAGTTTCACTGGGCGGAATTAGGGTTGCGGATTTGGAGCTCTTCCCGTGAGACTAAAGTGGTGGGAATTGATTGGGTACTCTCATATGGGCTGGGCAGGGGTGATATAGGAGTTGGTTTCGATCCGGTTTGGGCATTTGGAGCTATGCGAAGGAAATCGGGCAGCACACGCCGGAGAAATTTTCACGATATTTCGCGAGCAACGTGTTTGCACGCACTGGAAGATCCTAACAACTCTATGGAGTGTGAAGGAGTTAAATATAGCAATTTGGAGGCTTTAAAAACGCGTGGAGAAATCAAAAATCAAGATTATTTCCTAAAACAGGCCGTGAAGATATTGAGAATTATCGCGTTATGGCGATATATTTCGAGGCTGTTGGGTTATAAATAGTGGGGGATATATCATAGAAGAGATATGGAGAGTTTGGGATAGTTTTGGGAGACGTACAAAGTCAGAAAATCGAGTTACAAATATCTTTCTGCTGCTGCCATTGAAGAACACGAAGAACATTCAACGCACAAGGAACCGTCGTTTTCAACGGTGACAACGACACTTAGCGTGGGTCGTAATACGGAAGCTGGACTTAAAAGCTACAGTCATAGTCCTTTGTAACATTATTTGCAACACTTATAACTGTTGCAAAGCCGATTTTATCATTTTCTCCATTTTCATCATTTGTAAACACCATTTTTGAGCAATGAAATGGAAGCTTTTGAGCGTGTTTCCAACATGATGAGCTAGACCTCATCTGGGACGACGGACGGAGCTGAATTTCATCATGTGGTAAATTAAATTAATTCCTTAATTACTTTTTGCACGATTATTAATGATTTATGATTTCTATTAATTATTTGTTATTTTGTCGATGTCGCATGCTTAGTTTAAATTACTTTTGATGCGTCATGCTTACGATTTACTGAGATAATGTTTTATGGAATCTACTTTGGCAAAGAATAGAGTTAGTGTTTCTTTTATTTCGAGCTATAATTGCCTAGGATTAATTTACGAACCACTTGAATATGAAAGTCGGTAAAATCCGGAGTCCCGATAAACTCTTCATCCCGTGACACATTTTGTATATATTTTCTTTTATTAATTCTTAAAATCAATCTCTTCAAGTCCGAGTGAACGACAACCTTACTACCATTTTCTACAACATTATTGATAAATACCACCAGTATGTGATTGTTTAATTTTTTCCTATCTGTCAACACATTGAGGACAATGTTTGATTTAGGTTTGGGGGTGCATTTGCATTTGCATATAGAGTTTTTAGTCTTTTTAATTTGATTTTTATTCAAAAAAAAAAAAAAAAAAAAATTCAAAAATTCAAAAACTTTTTGCAAATAAAAACCTCCAATTTTTAGAGATTTTAGAGTCACTAGCATGCTTCTAGCTATGTTTACATAGAGAGTTTTGACCGAAACAACAAAAGTTAGAAGTACCGGAGAACACAATCGGGTTTCTTAGTTGATTAGAGCGTTAAAGTTGGATTTAACCATACCAGGAGGGCGAATTAGGTCTTGTTTAGATATTCGGTAGTAGAATTGTGATCACCCATAGTGGAGACTACCCATTTTACATCAAGTGAGGCACCAACCTTCAATTTTTGCAACTTTCTAGAAAAGTCATTAGAGTGTGTGTCACCTTACGTAAATTAGGGTAGGAATGGTGAGCTACCCAACTTCGCACCAATTTCAGCACTACTTTTGATCTCTTGAGTGCTAGTTTTTGTCAATCATGAGGGTGACGTCTAAAGATGAAAACTCCTTCTAAATACCGATTTGCCGTTAGCATCACTCTCTCTCTCAATCAGCAAGACCCATAGAAACACATCATCGTCAGCAAGCGGAGCATCATCAGAATATTGAAAGAAAAATTGATATAATCCAAGGTTTTTGTGCAACAAAGAAAAGAAAATAGGATGAGAATTAATAAAATTTATAAAATCAAGACAATACAAGTTGTGGAAAAATTGAGTGATAAAGTCCTTTGTCCATGGAGTTAGTTGTTTCATTATTTGTATTTTTATTTTTCACTTTTTGTAAATAAAAAAAAAAAAATCAAAAAAATCAAAAAAAATAAAATAAAAAAAAATATTGTCGTTTATTTTTGCTACCACCATGGTAAAGAAGAGTTCAAAAAGAAAAATCCAAACAACAAGGAATTTGAGTAGAAAAGTTAAAAAATTGTCAAGTTTTGTGAAGTTTAGAAGTTCGTCATCAACATTTGAAGACCAAGACCGAAGATTGAAGACGTTTCTATGGTTCTTATGAGAGTGATATTAATTGCCGATCGGGTGAGAAGTGAGTGAGTACTCCCACCCCTTGCTAATGGTTGATTTCCTTTCTTAGAGATCATCAGAAAAAGATTCTTTTATCCACACTACCGTGGAGTCTCAGTTTTATTTAGGAAGGTTATCCTTCTTACCTACAACGTGTGCGGGATTTCTCTCTTTATTCCCGCTTTTGCACACATGAGAGACTAAAAAGCGATCTTTTTGAGTGCAATTATCATAAAATCCTAATGGTGAGGCGGAAGTCGAGGCTTATGATCACAATCGAATCCGAATTCTTTCATATGGTATGGTTACTTCTCGCTCGGCACTTAAGGATGAGAATGCGTTCTTCGATAGTTCTAACTTTTACATTACTAGCATGCGAAACTCTATGTCCTCATAGCTTCTTGGAGGCTTGAGACTCTTTTACACTCTGAAGTTGGAGAAGGTTTTGTGGATACACCTGCGGTAAACCCTCACGAGACTACAACTCGTCCACTAGGGACACCTAGCGGTTTAAAGGCTTAGTGCATACGCTAAATGCATTCGAGACTGCGACAGGGGTATAGTTAGGATTTCTTAATTTGTTTCACTTGAGGACAAGTAAAATTCAGGTTTGGGGGATTTGATGAGTGCCAAATAGTGCATATTTATACACCTTTTTATTGGCATTTTACTCATCTTTTGCGCTTAGAAATCAGATATTATCCCAGATTCTGTGTTTTCTTTGTTTTCAAGAATAAATATTTGTATTAATTAATTTTGTGTTTTTAGGTAATAAATAAAGCTCGGAGAATTTGAGGAGCCAAAGAGCGAAGAATTGGAGTCGAGCATCTATGGAGCGAAGCCAAAGCCTTTTGCAACCCAACAAGTAGCAACTCATCTACAAAACATGGGCTTGAGCTAGACCTGACCCGTGACCCGGATCCGAGTCCATCCTTTCCCGAGCCGTTAAGATCTTCACTCGCCACATCCTACGGTCGCTCGGCATTGCACATCAACGTTTGATGCTATCGCTCAACAGCAGAATCACCAGCTTATATTCTGAGCCGTTCAGATCTTCCCTCGCTACATCCGACGCTCGCTCCACCCTTTCCTTCAATCTTCGATGCACCTGCCTCACAGCAAAGTTCCCCATACCCCTACACCATCGAACACATCCCCATTTTCCCATTTCACCTTCTCTTTCCTCACCCGAAACCAACGCAAAACCATCTCCTCCACCGTACCACCCCTTCTTCCCCGACCCGGATCCTCACCGTCACCACCTCCATCACCTCCCGACAACCACAAAGCGCAAGCAAGTACCACCTCCTAATCTCTCTCTAGCTCTTACATAGCTTCCTCCTAGAAGCTAAGTGAGAGATAGAAAGGGTTAGGTTAGGGTTAAACTTTCTCGAGCGAGAGGAAGGAACATTGATCGAGATGAATTGACAATGGAGAGGGACGATTGAAGCGTGGGTGAGAGTTTTATTTTAATGTTGATTTCGATTTTAGAGAATTAGGGTTTGAGGTTAGGGTTTGTGTGCATGTATAAATAGAAGAGAGGAGATGATTTTAGAGATGCCTGGATTAGCGATTATGTGTCAATTAGTTTAATTTGTGTTTTTAATTACTTAAAATTATGTTCTAAGTTCTTAACCAGGTGTTGTTGAAACCCCGAGATTATGTTAAGTAAAAAATTAATATTCATGTTGTGTTAATTCTTGTGCTTGATTAAGATAGAAGCTGTTGCTAGCTAATTGATCTATTGCTCTGTGATTGGGGCTGCTTGTAAGAAGACAAACCAATACTAGGGGAGAACTAGAGAATGAAGTTAGGCAATTATCCAATAGAGACTGCCATGGAGGAGATATGTGCTTAACAATGCAGAATTGATGCTTAGTTAGTTAACCAAAAGCCCTGTGATCAATTGTGCTGTCAAAAGACAGTTGATACTAGGGGGATTGGTTTGATTAGTTGACACTTCATTCATTAGAAGCTTCCTTGGGTAGTTACAAGAACACAATATCAGTTGAGTGCCTTAGCATAAGATCGGGTGGTAGAAACCACCCTTGTGCTTTACAATTTACCTTGTCACTTGTCTATACCTTAGCTTAGGACTACATTTCACTTGACCGTATCGGCCAATCCTGTTTGTCACTTGTTACTTCATTTAGAATTCGAGTTAGAGAAAGCCATAAGATCACCTTAAGAGCAACACAAGTCCTTGTGGGATCGACCCGTACTTGCCGCGTCTCCAATAGACGCCGTGCACTTGCGGTTATCACCGTAGGCCAATTTATTTACCCATCTTCCAGGCCTACCAAGTTTTTGACCTGAGTAAACCACTCAAAAGAGGCAATTGGCTTTAGAATGCATCTAAACAAAAGGTGTGGGTTAAGTATCACTTCGAAAAATAATCGAGAAGTATTTGCAATGACTGTTATATGATTAATCATGATGATCAGATATGTGAAGAACGAGCTTGGGACTTATTCATCTTCAGGATGACTGATACTCAATTCGTAGAATACTATGCTAAGCGTGCCGATAAGGTAGAAGTTATATTGCGGAATAATGATGATACCAAGTAATGGGCTCGGTCCTACTGACGGGTCGGATGAAGATGGGTTGAATGAAGACGGCCCAGATTTTAGGAAAACCAAAAGAAGTAGGGACAAAAATATCGAAGATAACTATGTTCTCTTAGATAACCCTTCTCAGTCGAATCCCCAAATCCCTAACCGAAACCAACATGAAACCCTTCTGATAGTAGATATGGTAATTCAGAGATTCATGTTTTAACTTCATCTGATGGAGATCTGAATATGGTGGACGTTTATAATGGAGGAGGAGGACCAAATGGAAATCTCCATGTCCCACTATTGGAATTCACATCGAGACTTTAATCGAGGTTAGTACTTGCAAATCTTTTCTTGATTTTGATTTTGAACACAAACCTGTATTATCTTCATGAAACCCCGGTATCTCGTATGCTCTTTGCTTTAGAATTATGGGTTTGTTTAATTTTACACCGATCTAAATATTCGATTTAGGAATTTAGGTTATTGCAAAATTATATAGGGTTTTGATCTTTGGTTCCAATATAAGTCTCCTTAGATTTAATCATAATTTCTCTGTTCATACTTTTGATACTGGTTGTTTGAGTAATTCTTCAACTACTAATAAGTGTTGTCTGAACCAGGACTTTGTTTGTAACAATTTTTTATCATTTTGAGTGTTGTTTGAAGTCTTTCCTTTTAAAACCCATTTCTGGTAGTAAAATTAAGCTTTCAATAGCTGGTTTTCATTTCTCTTTAATGAGAATTCTAGCGTGGAATTTTCAGGGATTCCACAACCCTACAACCAAAAACTCACTATGGAATTTGATCAGAGGTCAATACCCTGACATGATATTCCTGTGTGAAACTTTAAATGAATCTTCTAAAATGCATCAATATCTTAGAATATTCAATTACCTAATTCATGGGTCTTTCCTTGTTGGTCGTCTTTGGTGGTATTTCTTTACTTTCGAAAACTGGTTTTCAATTTGAAATTATTCATAATATTGATAAGATGATAAATCTTATAATCTCTGATAATCCTAGTAAACCTGATTTTCTAGCCACTTTTCTTTATGGCTCTGTGTACCATGAAGAGAAAATGGACCAATGGAAATACATAGGAGAAATAGGTGTTAGAATATATCATCCTTGGGTTATCATAGGTGACCTCAATATCACTATGCATGCCTATGAGAGGTGTACCTTCTCCACTCCATCTACTACTGAATATCCTGAAATCCAAACTATTTTGGATAATGCTGATCTCTCTGATTTAGGATATATTGGTAATAGGTTTACTTGGAATAATAGATAATCTGGTAATAACTGCATACATGCTAGATTAGATAGGGCATTGGTAAATAGTCATTGGCCAAATCACTATGGTTCTACTCCGGTACACCGTTATTGATGCTATTGGCAGTTATTATATACCTATTATCTTGGAGACTAATTATGTGTCTTTTCAAGATAGTAAGCCCTACAGATACTTTAAATGTTGGAGTAGAGATCCATCTGTAAGAGAAGTTATAAAAAATGCTTACTCTAAAGATGTTAGAGGCTCATCCTCTTATCAATTTACTAATAAGCTGAGATTTGTTAAACATGATTTAAAGTTATGGAACCTTCAAACATTTTGGTAATATTGATCACAAGTTTAGAAGTCTTAGTTGTCAACTCCATGATCTTAATAATCTTCCACATTCCTCAAAGCGATGTATAATTGATTAAACAAGTAGAGTTTGACCTAGAAAACTGGCAAAAAGTTCAAGAGGACTTTTTATGCTCAGAAATCTAGACAAGAATTCTTTAAATCCTTTGATAGGAATACTGGGTTTTACCACAATTATGCCAATATGAGAAAGCATTTTAATCCTATTAGTGCACTCAAAATGGATAATGAGCAGTGGGTTAACGACAGAGTTGATCTCGAAACCCTATTGGTAAATCACTTCAGTTCTATAGGGACATGTTCAAATCCTTATAGAAACCCTGAGATTCTCAATTGTATTGACTCTTGCATTTCAAGTAGTGATAATTTAAATATTCTTATACCAATTACTAAACAAGAAATTATCGATACAATTAACCAAATGACTCCTTGAACTGCCCAGGGCCCGATGGTTTTCCACAAGGGTTTTATAAAGAAAATATATATCTCTTAATATATGATGTTTGGAAAAGTGTTAACAGTTTCTTTGATTCCAAGCATCTCTTAAAAGAGATGAATCATACTTTTCTATCTTTAATCCCCAAAATTAATAATCCTTCTAGTCCTACTGATTTTAGACCTATTTCTTTGTGTAATTGTATTCACCAAAGTTGAATGGTCTTTTCTAACAGACATCCTTAGAGCTTTTGGCTTCTCAGAACATTGGTATGACCTAATACACCAATGTATTAGTACCACACTTATTTCCATCATGTTAAATGGTTCTCCATGCAAAACCTATAGACCAACAAAGGGTCTGATCGATAGGGAGATCCCTTGTCTCCATACCTGTTCATTTTGGTAATGGAATCATTCTCTATGTATCTTCTTCATGCTGAAAATTGTCATATTATCCATGGTTTAAAAGTCACCAAGGAAGCGACAAGTATTAGTCATCTTCTTTTTGCAGGTGACTGTCTCATTTTTGCTAAAGCTTCTCATACTGAAGTACATAACCTATTTAGCTTAATTAAAGAATTTAGTTCAGTTTCTGGTCAAGTGATTAATCTCCAGAAGTCAGGCTGTTTCTTTAGCAATAATGTCCTTCCTGATCATGTGTTTTCACTCATAAATGAACTTAAAGTTTAAAAGATTGCTTTAGATGAAAAGTATCTAGGTATTCCTCTCTTCATATCGAAATCTAGAACTAATTTCTTTAATTATCTTAATGAACATTTTGATAAAAGAGTAGCTAAGTGGAAAGGTAAACAATTTAATCAGGAAGGTAGGTCTGTGATGGTTCAAAATGTGTTAAAAACTTCTCCTATTTATCATATGAATACCTTCACTATCAGCATGGAGTCTTCTCAAAGAGACTTTTGGTGGGGTAAGTCTAGTCCTGGGGGAATCTATTTAAGGGGTTGGCCAAGAATTTATACCCATAAATATTAGGGAGGTCTTGGTATTCGTAACTTTAAACATGTCAATCTTTCTCTTTTGAC
Source organism: Papaver armeniacum (assembly GCA_023531295.1). Lineage (NCBI taxonomy): Eukaryota > Viridiplantae > Streptophyta > Magnoliopsida > Ranunculales > Papaveraceae > Papaver > Papaver armeniacum. The sequence continues at coordinate 16,354 of JAJJWW010001251.1, read as the reverse complement.
TAAGACAGCTTGGAATGTTATTTATAAACCTGATTTTCTTTGTGTAATCATTCTGAAATGAAAGTACTTTAAAAATTTTCATCCTCTTCACAGTCCCAAAAAGGCTAATGTTTCTTGGGTCTGGAGGAGTATTAGTTGTGGTCCGAATGTTATCATGCATAATTCCATATGGGAAGTTAATTAGGAATGGTGAATGTATTTCTGCCTTTATTGATAATTGGATACCAAATGATTGTGAGCCTAAATTCATCTCAAATCCTAATCCTAATCTTACCGTTTCTGATTTTATTGATAAAGAAACTAAATCATGGAAACCTGATCTTGTTAATGCTTTCTTTACACATCATAATGCTAGGAATATACTAGACACTAGGATTCCTTTATCAGGAGTGACAGACTTGTGTCACATACAAAAAATGGCATGTTCTCCGTCATATCTGCCTATAAAATCATTTCTGGTCAAAATGCTTTTATGGATAATCCTCAGAATAGTAATCCATTTTACAAATCTCTGTGGAAACTTCTTATCTTACCAAAAGTTCATATTTTTGCTTGGAAATGCCATGAAAATATTCTCCTTGCTAAATCTATGCTTAATATATACTCTAATGGTCATGATTCTTCTTGTAATATGTGCAATTTATGTATTATTGAAACCCCTGAACATATCATTTTACAATGTGAGTCAAGGTCTGTTTGGTCTCTTACTCCATATGCATACATTATTGAACAGGATCATGCTTCTAATATTAACTTGCAGGACTAAATTAGTAAGTGGCTCTCAGATGATAGTTTGAAATCCAAAGCAGGGGATATTTTTTCAATTGCTTGGAGCATTTGTAATGAGAGATGTTCCTGCACTTTTCAAGAAAAAAAATCTTAATACTCATGCTACAGCTAGACTAGCACTTAAGTTAGTTAATGATACAGAAATATACTTAAGTAATCCTGTTCCTCAGGATGAAATTAGGATTGTTACTGAAGAAGAAAATCTTAATAATTTCATTAGCTGTTTGCCTGAAGACTGTCATATTATCTTTCGCGATGCATCTTTTGACAAGAACTCTAATTTATCTAGTATTGGTGTGGTTATGAATGATTCTACATGTTCATTCCTTGGATGCAAACTCAAAGCTGGGAATGTAAGGAATGCTGAGGAAGCGGAAAGCGTGGCTTTACTTGAAGCGATGAAGTGGGCGAAAGAGAAAGGACTAGAAAAAGTTTGTTTTGTCAGTGATGCTAAAATAGTCATTGAATCTTTCAATTCTAATAATAACCAATTATTTTGGCATAATAATTCAGTCTTAGATGACTGTAAAACAATGATTCCCAGTTTTAACTTTGTCAAATTTCATTTCTTGCGCATGAATCATATTGTAATTGCTGATCAAGCAGCAAAGTTTAGTAGAAGGTCTAAAACCTTTGGAGAATGGATGGGTTATATCCCTGAATTTCTCAATTCTACTATGTAATCTCATGTTTCTATAAATACAAGCATTTTTTCTAGGAAAAAAAAAAAGTCAGAATGTAAAATAATATTAGCTATCTGAATGTCAGTTTTCAGTCCAGTTATTAGTCAAGCACATTAATAGCTTTTTGGAGCTGTGACAAAGGAAGTTTTAAGTTTGTTAGCTTTGCACAAACCTTAAACAACCGGGAAACTCTTATGAGTATGTAATCTTACATATATGGTCGTTGTAACTATATGGTCTCTCTAATTATCTTTTTCACTTGATATAAATTTTTCTCTTAAAAGAAGATTTTTTTTAGTCCAATTAAAAATAAATGGTATGCTTAGAAAATGTCTCCCATATTGAAATCAGATGTTTTTGAACCTAACTATAAAACGTTTATGGAAAAAAGAACACTTAAGAAATCCCCATTCAAAAATGTTACAAATCAAAAAGAGCAAATAATCTTGCTGCCCGATATCTTGCCGAAACAAACATCCCATATTTCCCCAAACTAGTGTGTCGTGTTCCTAACTTAACCGATTTCTGAATTCTGAAGCTAACTTGTTACAGCTAAATCTGTCTAAATATTTATTGATTAAACAGTAAGGTTATAATTTTTTTTTTGAATCTACTCATATGTACTAGCCGAGTAAAACATCGAAATATACATCAAATATCTTGAAAAAATGATCTCACATCTAATTCAATCCGAATCAAATGCCATGTCAGATTCAAGTTCCAAGTCAAATCCAAACAAACAAGGTATAAGATTTTATCAAAAACAACAGTATAAGATTTTTTTCCCTTGATGATCGATAAAGAAATTAATGCTAATAGGTTCCGAACTTAGGGTCGCCGCAATCACATGATGATTTAATGACATCGGCAAACAAGGTATAAGATTGTAGACTTGTGGCACTATTCCGTAGAACCATGTTCTAGGGCACACGTAAAACTTTCAGGGTATACTGAATAAAGACAAAAATGGGTTGGAAATAGTAAAATCAAAAGCCCCTTAACCAAATATTTTTAGTAATGGAAAATCTAACCTTTCAGTATTTGTGTTAATAATCTTGATTAGTGATTTAGATAATTTAGTTATAAAAGTTTGTATAGATGAAAAATTTTGAGGAAGAAAAAAAAAAGTTAGGTTTTTTTTGAGAAGGAGAGGGTGAGTTTGAGAAAATACATAGATGAGGAACCCAATGCTTTTAATACACATGTACACTTCTATTTTATGTTTAATCTCTCTTTTGTAGCTTGAAATCATCAAAAGTTGAATTTTTACACCATAGTTCGGCCAACCAGGAATATGTTCGGGTTATATTTATCAGCTGAACCCACCTGTTTCTGTACAAATGAAGAACAGTTCGGCTAGCTGTAATTTTTTTAGTTAGTCGCCGAACCTCTATTTTGTAACTTCGCGCCTATTTGCTAGTTCATGGTTCGACTTATTTAGTGAATATCGTACATGCCGAACCTCTTTGAAATATCTGGATAAAAAACAAATCAATAGGTTCAGCTTAGCGAAAAGAAAATATAAGCCGAACTCAACAACTATCAGTTGATTCTTAAACATAGTGACATGTTCAGCTTATATTACAAAATTAATTTCAAGCCGAAATCTTATACGATTTATGAAAATGAAACAAGGAATGTTCGACGTAAAATAGTTTTATCGAATACGCCGAACCCCCTATGCATCTCTAACTGTGACTAGGTTTGGCTTAAAATTTCTTGAAATTTCATGCCGAACTGTTCATATATACGTACATGAAGCTTTTGTGAAGAAACATTCGGCTCAAAACGCAACTCAATTTGAGCGAACCAAAGATGTGATCAAAAAACCCTAATTTTTTTGGGGATTAAACCCATTTAATCGATGAAAAACAACAAATAAGAGATTGGGTTTGTAAAACTTATTTTCTTATCCTCATTTCCGGAGTTGGAGATGCACTTGGCTCAATTTCTGGTTCGATTGGTGGTTGATTTTGAGTTTCTACACCTTCATCTTCAATTGGTTCTACTTCTTCAATTGATGGATTAGAAGACGATTTGGTTTGCCTAGTCCCTGCTTTTTTCTTTGTACGAGTCATTATGTAGTTTAGTTTAATCGACGATCAAATTTTTATGAATCGATGATTAATCACGGCGATGCAATTTTTTTTTTAGTGAGGAGGAAGAGTTGACTAGTGGAGGAAGAAGAGATGTTAGGAAACTGATTTTGATTTTTAGAAAATTGATTTTAGGTTTTTGTATTAAGGGTAAGGGTAGATTAGTAATTGAACTACCCATAGGGTACCCCTTATAAGGTCACCCAAGATGGGATTATTGTTTTGTATGCCCCGAAAGTTTTACGTATGCCCTAAAACAGGGTTCATTCCGTAACCCAAACAAATGAAGCTTCTTATTGGGCTTACTAATCCCAGAAAAGTAAGCCCAGAAATGACAGAACATTATGAATTTGGGCTGAAACTCTAAACCCATTTATTAGATATGACATCACCGCTTCCAGCTCTGTTTTCCCACCCCATAAAAACCCCTAATTCCCAATTCTGATTCACTCTGCAAGGGTTTAGGATTTTTCTCAGAAATGGCGTTCGCTTCAAATTTCCGTCGGGTTATTAGCAATGGGTTAGCGAGGAATTCATTATTATCACAAGTTCGTGAGAATTCAACCTTGACAACCCCTAGACTTTTCGTCAGTGGTAAAATTTCTAACTCAAAATCTAATCAAATTTGTTACAATTGTTTCTTCTTTTGTGAATCATTTGTATATTAAATGTAAGGGTTAGTGAGATTGGTTGATTTAGGAAAGGGGTTTTAGAGTTCAGGGCTTTTTCATTTGGCAATAGGTGTACCTGTAGATTTTCATTCCTTAGATTTTGTTGAGTTGATGTAATCATTGAACATAGTTTAAGCTACTTATACTAGTAACCGCTGGTACTGTGGGTGCCGACATCGATTTTGACCTAATAACAAATGACAATGTAGTGATTGGAAGAAATTGTAGAGAAATTGTTGGACACTTTTTGTGGGTGACAGGAATCACTTTTAATCACCATAGGAGGGCCTCCTACGCTGGTCGATAACTGAGATTCTTAAAATACTATGCTTTGTATGGTTTTCATGATATATTAGAGTTTAAGTAATGGCCGGTTGTGGTGATGGTGGGGTTTAGTTCCGTGTTCTAGAGATAGAATGTGCACTAGTATCTCAACCGTAGCAACGATTTGATAGGGTCCCTGAGTTTGCAACCTATAGGGTCGCGATAGGCTTGGCGAGCCAGCGATAGACCAATAGGAGGGCGAGAGAAGTACCAAGATTGGTGACTGCTTGAGAAGTAGTACCTTTGTTTGGTTGAAAACCTGCCATTTCCCTAAGAAAGGGCGGGAGCAGTACCAAGATGGGTGACTGCTTGGGAAGTCCTTGTATTCCCTGTCTAAAGGTATGAAAATCTACAGGTAAGGTCAATAAAGGCTTAGAAGAAGAAGATGTTTTTCTCTAAGAGTCATGTGTAAGGTCAATAATTTGCACGAGACATGGTTATTTTCATAGAGAAACATCTTGGTCTTTTGCATTACCTTCGTCCTTTCTCAAAATAGCTAGTTTGCATTTCGACGGGCTGATGAATAGCTATCGAGTTCTCTTGGTTCAGAAATCATCAGGCAGGATGTTCGCTTCATTGTTCAATTTTCCATTGCAATTGTTGCAGTCCTGATATGATTTTAAGAAATGAGGTTCTTATTTGAAAATGAAGCGTTCCTCCATCTGAATTGTTCATGACAACCTGCTGTTCAAGTATGTTTATCATGTACCAGACTGAGCACTTAAATTTAGCGGATTTTTCCCAGTCCTCATTGTTGCATAGCACACATTATTGGATCTGTTAGTATATTTCTACTATATACCGGCTGTGACATTATTGTTCTCATTACACAGGTCTTTCAAGGATGACCACAGACGAAAAGCTAAAAGAAGCGTTTTCCCCATTTGGTCAGCTTCTTGAAGGTAGCCAGATTCTAGCTTTGTGTTTCCTGTTACCAAATTAACATACTCCCTCCGTTTTTGGAAAACATATACTATCACTTTTTCAATTTGCCCTTTTTTAGGCTAAAATGAAAAGTTGATAGTATCTCTTTTCTAAAAACAGATGTAGTATTTCTTATTGAAAGTGTTTCCTTTAGTGAATAGTCCTTAACTTTGTGCAAATCGATTATGCAGCAAATGTCATAACGGATAGAGCATCAGGAAGGTCAAAGGGGTTTGGTTTTGTCAGATATGCAACTATAGAAGATGCGGAAAGGGCTCAGGAAGGGATGAATGCTAAGTACTTGGATGGTTGGGTTATCTTTGTTGATCCTGCGAAACCAAGAGAACCAAGACCACGACCTCAGCCAGAGCCTGAGGCTTCTCAAACTGGTTTTAGGGTGAACAAGACAGTTGGATGGTGTGGTAATTAGTTAGCAGAGTGGATACCCCAATTCATGGCTATTGAACTTTGATCTAACAGGTATAATACATCAGCAGGTCAGCTGCTAACACTGTCGGATCACTTTATGCATATTTACTAAAAATACTTTTGTATCTTTACATTTTTTTTTGTACTTTCCGCGATGGGAATTCAACTACCGTCCATATAGCAATCCAATGTTTTGTGTTCATGCCAGCTTTCATCTCAATTGAACTGTTGTTTTTTGCTTGATTCTATGTTCTGCTGCTGGAGTTATAATTGTTTTCCTTACCAAGCCGAGAAACCAAGGCTACTTATGGTGGAATTCTGTCACGGGATAGCTGTTGGGCACTAGCATAATGGAGCCAAGTAGGTCAAAATTGTCGGTCTGTCTGCCAAGAATTTTTCTGATTTCATGCAATTTACACATGCTTTTTTACTGCTGGTAATGAGGTCCTGCATGAAATATTTATATTTTTCCTGTTTTTTTTCTGCATTATTATTATTATTTAATTCATCGAATAAAATACGTGGATTGTTGTTGATCTGATGTCATTACTGCTTCAAATGAAAGTTCCATTATTCAATTCAATTGATTCTTTAATCTTCTTCATTCATGGTTGTATGTATAAATAGACATCAATCAGTGCAATCTAAAAAATCTCACTCAAAGAAGAAAGTAGTAGTGCAAAACAGTGGTTATCCGAAGATGAACAAATCTTTTTCTTCTTAACTTTCCTCATTTTTCATCCTTTCATATCCACTTCTTTTTACAATTTTTCGGGAAAATCAAATTCCTAAACTAATAACAGCAGCATGGCTTTACATGTTGCTGCGAAGTTTCAATGTTTCGTTTATCTACTATGGGTGCAATTAGTATCTGCAGAAAAACCGGTGGATGCTTCCTTACCCAATTGCCCAGATAAGTGTGGGAATGTTAGCATACCTTACCCATTCGGTATCGACGAGGATTGTTACTTAGATGAATGGTTCAAAATAGAATGCAATGAGAGAGTCTCCATCCATCAAAACCTGTGTACAGCGGCTTTAATGTCTCAGATATATCGTTACTTGATGGCCAGATGACAATCGAAGTCAACATCACCACTTATTGTTCTGATGAAAATGTACCAGACAATGTCTCGATGACAAGTTTGGAAAAATTCACCTTCTCTAATACAAAAAACAAGTTCATAGCTATTGATTGCAATACCTTGGCATACTTCGGATTAGGCAGCAATAGTGATGGATTTGCTGGTGCCGAATGTATGTCGATCTGTAATACAACTGGGTCTGGCTATACTTTTCTTACCGGAGATATTAATAATGATGGGGCTAGCTATGGCATCGGTTAATTGTTGTCAGTCGCATGTTCCACAGGGACTATGACTCTCTAAAAGCCTGATATACAGTCAGTATTAGAGCAAGTCTTATGGTGGAATCCAAGCTATTCCAAGTGTGGAAAATCCATGGAATGTCAAGTCTAATGGCTTCCAAGTTGGGGTCTTCCAAAGAAAATCAAGCAACCTTCCATGGATCTGTGGAAGGGTCGGTGGAATCCATAGAAACGCCATTAATAATAGCGCTAAACGCCAATAAGATTGGCGCGGTAGAGGACAAGAAACGCCAATATGAATGGCGTTGAACGCTAATCTAAATAGCGTAAGTCAAGCAGCTAATAAGAATGGCGTTTAGCGCTATTAACAATAGCATTTTCTTAGCGCCATTAAGAATAGCGTTAGCGCTATTCACAATAGCTTTGCGCGCTATTAACATTAGCGTTTACCTTATTTATTTTTTAACACTCTTCTCACATCACTCTGTTTCTTTTACCTATAATTGAAAAAATTAAAAAACTTTAAAATTACAAAACAAAATTTATAAATTTGAAATTGAAACAGGATATAAATTAGCTAATTTTCATTTCATAGATTAAGTTACATGGATTAAAAAAATTAAAAGCGACATTACATGGATTGAAATAACTAATATTTAGAATTTAGGAGTTAAAACCGATTTTGATTGGGAAACGATTTTGATCTAGCAGCGCTAGATCATTTTTGATCTAGCGCTGCTAGAGTCGTTGGATCGACCAATCCAACGGTGGTGGTGATTTATGTATCAAATTAATTTTTATCCTTTGGGTAAAAAACTCCATCGGCAATCACCACGTTGGATTGGTTGATCCAACGGCTCTAGCAACGCTAGATCAAAAATGATCTAGCGCTGCTAGATCAAACTTTTTTCCTTTTGATTGTCAAGCTTCATCATTTCTCAAAGTTCACTTCATCATTGTAAGATCACGATATTTAATTTCCGAAAGCGGGATGGTTCTTAAGAATTTGGTACACATGACCAAATGCAAAATCTTTGTTGTTTTGTTGAGAATATAGAGTTCTAGCATGTGCCTCCTACAAAATAAATAAACATAATCTCTCATTTAGAAAATTAATGACTTAAAATATGTAGATAATTGAAAATAAGAGGTTCCATTGAATAATACTTACAACTTCTTCTAACGCCCATCCTCCTTCGGGCATATTTGCATAAATTGAATGTATGATACTCATGTAAACTTTGAATTTCCTTTTTATCACCGAAAACCTATTTTGAATACTTTGTCTTGTTCTTCTGTTTCCATTACCACCCGCTTCTTCTACAAAGGCTTGAAGCACCCTTTCCCAATAGTTGTTGACTCCTTGATTTTGTTCAACAATCGGTTGGAGACTAATTCTCATCCAAGCTTTGGTGATTGCAACATCTTCATTTGTAGTGTATGCCATACTTGAACTTGATTGAAATTAGGTTTGGAAATAAAAATATAAAATCGGGAGAGATGGGAGCAAAGAAAATATTGATATTTTGGGATGGTTTGATTTGTGTTGAAGAAGCCAATTTTATAGATAAATTTTAATTTTGAAAAATCCTGATAGTTGAAACGCTATTGAGAATAGCGTTAAGCGCCATTCTTATTTGCGTCAAATGCCAATCTTAATAGCGCTAATCACAAAAACATCCAGGAGACACTCGATTTCTCAATCCTATACTTAGTTTTTTTTTAGTCTTTCATTTTTTCCTCTTGAACAAACTAGTTTTTGGTTGATACAATTAAATGAAAATTGAATCAAAAGAAGATAAAATTGAATACAATTGAATGAAATTGAATCAAAAGAAGATAAAATTGAATGAAATTGAAACTTGATTGATACTAAAAATACTTCAACTACATTGATTCCACTACATCAAATTGAATAAAAAAAAGAAAAAAACATAATTGAAGCTACATAGTTCCATAAGCTACATGGTTTCATATATTGAAATGATTTAACATTGCTAGTGCTAGGATAACCATAGTTTGCACCAATTGTTCTAGGAGGATAACCATGTTTTCCAAAATCTTATTTTGTTTATCCAACATAAATTGTTGCTTCCATTCCTAAGCAAGGTCTCAACCACCACATCCAACACTTGAGTTCATGTTTCTCCAAAGCTAAATCCGAAGGATTTCTTGTTTGTCTACCTGTGATTAATAAATATTCTTCTTGTACATCCAACCTTGCCATCTTCTTTGCATTCTCTTCACTAAAATGTTTCAAAATACGGCGGATTCCCGTGGTGATGGCCGATAGCTCCGAAGCTTCCCTTTGTTGAGCCCTTTTTTCCGTTGGTCGACGAGGGCCATCCTCTTCATACCATCTTGGGTCGCTTCTTGTCCTGAGCACTACTTGTTGAAGCATTAACATTAGGAGCCTCGATTCATCTTCCTCATTTTGGGTAGGATCAAATTCTTGGATTGAATCCGGGGAACATGGGCTTTGAAAAGTGGGTACACCTCTTCATTTCTAAAAGGTTTTCCATTGCTAACCTTACTATATTCCAATCTAGCTTTTCTCTCCTACAAAAACAAATAAAACCCAAGTTAGAAATCCTTCAATAAAACAAAATGATATACATTAAGAAATCTTAATAAAACTTACAATATCATCAATTCCACATCCGCTTGCATTGTTTCTATGCATATTTCTTAAGATACCAACCCACTTTTTTGACATCTTTTTCAAGGTACCAATTCTATTTTGCAACTTATGAACAATCCTATCATACTTATTCCCAAAGTTGCTTACATAGTATCGAATACCCGCTCCCAAAATTGGTTAGATCTTTGATCAACTCAGGTAACACCATCAAGTGTAATGCTTATCCAAGCTTTGGTGATTGCAACATCTTCGGGTGTAGTATATTTTGCCATGGTTAAAAAAATCAATTTGAATTGCAATGAATTTTAAGAAGATGGAGAAAAATCTAGAGATTGAAAGGTTTTGTCTGAAGTGGGAAGTGATCAATTTATAGGAAATTTTAAATTCAAAAAATAGCGTTGAAACGCTATTGTTATTAGCGTTTTTTGAGTCGTTGATTAGAAGGAGCCAGTAAATATCTAATGGTTATAAATGAAACGCTATTTTTAATAGCGTTAAGCGCTATTCTTAAAAGCGCCAAACGCTATTCTTATTAGCGCTTTTCTTGAAAAACATCCAGAACCTAAGCAAATTCCTCAAGTTCCATACTTAGTTTTTTTTTTTCTTCTCTTTTAGTTTTTTCTTCTTCTCTTTTGAAAACAATGAAAACCAAAAATAATACAATGAAAACCAAAAATAATACAATGAAAATCTTAATAGTTCTTAATTTTAAAATCTAGAAATCATAGGATTGCAACCAAGTTGCTTACATACTTTTGAAAGTTCATTGAAATATTACGAAAAAGACTAAAGTTGTTCGGTGGGTAAACATCGGTGGGATCGGGTTCACCATCCGAACCGTCAAGATCATCTGGTAGGCGGAGGAGATTACAGTGGCATTTCACCGTCTCGAGACCTAGTCCATGTCGTATCCAAATGTGTTCAACAAGATCATTGCGGAGTTGGAGATATGCCTCGTCATTCCTTAACTCGTGGTATGACCTCGGTATTCAAAGAACTTTGTCTTTTTGGTTGGTTCACGACTTCACCCCAATCTAAGTTACGTCTTTCATTCTTAATGACCATGTTATCCAGAATCAAACAAGCCTTGATAATAAAGTTTATATCCTCCCTATCCCAGTAACATGCTGGCTTTTTTGTACAAAAGAAAATACTATCAGTTTTTCTACATTAAAACCATCCATTTCATTAAAGAGAAGACATTCTATGTTCCCGAATCATTTGATTCAAATCCCAAAATCCTAGACATGTCATCTATATTATAACCAGCCCACCACTATTCACAAGTTGGAGTTGGTGGCGTGGAACTTTCTCTTGTTGTGTGCATGGAACATAATCGGTTGTGTATCATATATTGTGGCATCATGACTTGTAATCGGTCTTTTACTGGTTTGAACCCGATTTTCTCCGGGATCATAACATGATTGAGTTGATGTTCCTTCCTCCGTAGTTTGATTGCCCAAGAGCATGTGCACGATCTATTTCAAACCAATCTTTGGTCCTTTGCAAGATTTAACATAGCCAACCTATAAAATCTTTCCATTGCTCTGAAAAGAAACATCAAGATAGCAAATATATTAAAAACTTCTAATGTGTAAAAAAATCATAATAATATGGCAAACAAAATAATTGAAGGAGTTAAAACAAAAAATGACTAACCCTTGTTCCCCCAATTAACATCATCGTAAATGGAGGGAGGATCGGGTGCTTGCAAAGGCACTTGGCAGGGTTGCCTTCATCAGCCTGAACGCATCGGTGGGATGAAAGAAACTCTTGGAAATTCGAGTGAAGCTTGTGAGAAGTTGTCATACTTATCTACCGTGATGGATGTATTGGGGGGACTGATTCACAAGAAATGCTCGGATCTTGAGTACTTGCACTCAACCGTCTCTGTTTTCTTGACGATATATTTTTAAAGCAAAAACCAATAGATTGTAACTTCCTGCCACATACATGCTCTCATCAACATGCTTATAGTCTCGTCCTTCAACCACATCAATAGGATCATGGAGGGCAAAGGTCTTTCCAAACGTTCACGTGGACTTCTTGGAATGTTATGAATCCCCTTGTTTGCCTTAAAATCAGCTCACCAAGATACATGATACTAGTAGCGCTTTCCGGGATTATAAAGCCACTCTTTGATCGTAGAGATTTCACAAGCATACTATAATGATGATCTCTATACATACTATTAGACCATGGTTTCCATTCGTTCAACAATTTTCCTCAACTCAATTTGTTGTTGTGGTGAAGAGAGTGTTTGGAAGTACCCCTTTGCAACTTCACTAGACTATCTTTCTTAAATATCATAATTGCAGGCCATACATAAGTCGCTACACCTTCTTTGAGAAAAGGCGTCAAAGTCGAAAATATATGTAAAACCAATATTCTAAAACCATCGCCATTCCACACATGTTTTTTCCACTCTAACAACCGCACTCATGCTACTATTCAAGTGACTAAAACAAGCCGAACCCCAATCATAATTACTAATCTCATTCAAATCACGCAAGGAAATGATCCAACCTTGCTTGCTCGTGTAGTGGAACGTGCCAATAAAACTTTTGAAATCACCCATAATAAGAAGTATCTAGTCACAATCTCCCAATTTTCATCATTAATTGGATTGTTCTTGATATAGGTTGCGAGGCAACTAATAGGAAAATCGGTGTGTTCTTGTTGTAGTTTGCAAACCCATGCATAGGTTCAAAGTAGGTATTCTCTAGTTTGTTGGATTTCTCTACTTTTCCATTTACTTGTATTGGCGTGTTCCAATCTTATACGACCATTTCCAATAGGAATTCCGGTTAAGTGAACAAAGTCTAAAGGAGTGAAACCAATTTCGAAGTTTGGGAAATGAAATGAATTGGTGCTATACCACTACATCTCTATGATTGCATAAGCTAGTTGTTGATCAGCTCTCTTAATTCTAATTTCAAAAAATCTAGCAAGGCCGGAATTTTGAAGAACTTGACTAGCACTTTCATGAACCACCACACGGCTATGTAAATCCTCAAGGTCTTCTAGATTACTTCTAAACGTGATATCATGTTGTGTATCAATGGGTCTATGCTTGTAGATATATGTTTGTCATCCCATTCTTTTGAACTTAACGTCATACACACATCCATAATCTATATAAAATCATCAAATAAAAACAATTTAGTCACACAATGCACTTAAATTGTTTACATAAACTAAAACATGTATCAGGAAACACATACCCCATTAAAATACAAGCAACAAAGTATAGCCCACAAACTTAGAATTCACATCACACATAACTAATAATGTAAAATCGTCAAAGCCCTAAATTCACATCACTTCGAAAAATTAAATCATTGTTAGAATCAATAAAATTGTCAAGCAATCATACAATCGATTATCAAGCAATCATAATATAAACTCAATAAAATTGTCAAGCAATCATATCTTCTAAACCATAAATTTAGCAATCATATCTTCAATACAATAAGAATCAATAAAATTGTCAAGCAATCGATTAGAATGCATCATACAATCGATTATCAAGCAATCATAACTTCTAAACCATAAATTTTCATCAAATCATAATATAAACTCAAAATTACAATTCAACTCACCTTTCTTTGAACTCTCAATCAAATTGAGAAATTGAAGTATGCTTAGATTCCTTATATTGCAATAAACAAACCCTTTGAACCAATTTGACTGATTTGAACCATTATCAGAGAACAGGGGTGGAAGAAGTTAGGTTTTGATTAGGTTTTCGTTTTTCTTTAGGTTTTGAACGGGATGAACTGGGGAAGAGAAGGGTCGATGGTGTCCTAGATAATGAATTTAATAAGCGCTATTGTTATCTGGCGTTTTATCTATTAATATTGGCGTTCAGTCGCCATTAAGAATGGCGCTAAACGCCGATAACAATAGCGTTGACGTTGACTTTAGTCAAGCGCTATTATTAATAGCGTTTTTAAGCTATTAACAATAGCGTTTTTGGTGCTATTCTTATTAGCGTTTTCTATCTTCCACCATTAGACTTGCACTTCCATCCACAGTTCCAAGTGCTGAGGTGGCATGGAAGATGGAAGATGGATGGATTCCACCATAAGACTTGCTCTTAGGTCCACAAGCATAGCTAGTTGAGTTTCTTCCGGCAGCAACGCATGCCTCATCACCAATAGTCCAATCGACCACTGCTGGAGCAGTTTTGTTTCCATGATTGTTGAAATCTATGGAAAATTCTGATAAGGATAACTTAAATGAACTTTCCTCACCTAAAAAAGAATGGCTACAAAATTCTAAACTTGAATTCTTAGAAGTTCCAGCAGCAAAGACATTCAAGTATGTCAATGAAGGTATGGACTACTTCGGCCTTGTCGAAAACAATGCAAATTATCGTCCACTGAAAATCAAAAACTATCCATTTCGTCTTTGCTTTTTCAACACCACTCCTGATTCATACATTCTTGGTCTTGGGATGGGTAATGCAAATTTGACGTCGCTTATGCGTTGGGTTTGGATAGCTAACCAGGATCGTCCTGTTCACAATAAAACTAAACTTATCTTCAGTCAGAATGGGAACCTTGAATTAGTTGACACAGATGGACGGGTGGCTTGGCAAACTCGAACTGCCAACAAAGGTGTGGTTGATTTCAAGCTACTTCCTAATGGTAACTTAGTCCTCGTCGACAAAAAAGGAGTGTTCATTTGGCAGAGCTTTGATTACCCCAGCAATACACTCTTGGTTGGTCAGGGCATTCGACTCCAAAGTTCCGGCGGTGTTAATCGACTAACTAATGGAGCTTATAGTATGGTTTTGGATACAACAGAAGTTAACTTGTTGTTCCAGAGCTCTCTTTCATCAAAACCGTTGCGTTATTACAACTTAATAAGATCTGGCGATGGTCAATCACACAACGTGACCTTCAACATTGCCCCTGCTACAGATGGTCCAGACTACTCTAATGAGTTGCGACTAGAGTATGTAAATAACTACCATGGATTTAGAGGGACTACTCAAACCAAATACAACAGCACCTTATCAATCTATCGACTCAGTTCAGATGGCAATCTTCACATCTATACATACTACGAAAAAGGTCGCAACGACGCGTGGGAAGAAACCTACACCGAATTCACTAGTTCTTGGTACGCTGGTGAGTGTTTGTTGCCTGAGAAGTGTGGGTCGTTAGGAATTTGCGAGAATAGTCAGTGTGTAGCTTGTCCTATGCCAAAAGGATTAATGGGCTGGAGCAAGGATTGCAAACCTATGAATTTACCTTCTTGCAAAGTTGGTGCAGCAAATGTGAGTTACTATAGAGTTGATGGTGTTGATCATTTCTTGGATACTAATAATGAAGGACAAGGGCCAATGAAGATTGATGAATGCAGAAAGAAATGCAGCAATGACTGCAAATGCATGGCTTTCTTTTATAGAAAGGATACTTCTATGTGTTTGCTTACGGTGCAACTCAATACCTGATCAAAAGCCAAGATAGTTCAAGTGCAGAGAGAGTCACTTACATTAAGCATGTTAAGCAGTAGTTAATTAATTAAATAGCTCTCCGGTTCACTGAAAAAAAAAAAAAAAACTATCTCCATCTTAATTTGTGTACTGGATCTGCAAGATTCCATGTTATTCTGCTGTTTTACCGTTGCATACGGTGATGAATACTGTTAAAATCTGACAGAATTTCTTTACCTACGTATATGCTCATAATTTTTTTGGAATCCGTGTTTGGAAAGTGCCTTCAGTGGGAGAAAAAAATTGTACACCCGTAAAAGCTGATTTTTATTTAAGTGGGAATGTTATTTATGCCCTAGTATCCATGGACTTTGCAATGAACACCCTTCAGGTATCTTTCCAACGGGCTCAATATCCATCAATGTCTTAAAGTCCGGTTTTAACCTCCACAACATTTATTATGTCGGAAATTAAATAGGTTTTTGTTCCATCTGTTTTTCTCGAGAAAAAACGGAGAGAAAATTCCCAACAGAGAGTAGTTACAGAGCCGAACTATTAACTCCATTGAATTACAGAGTGAGAAGCATTCCGTCACCGAGATTAATCTCCATTAAATTGGCGAAGTTGAGAACCATTGAATCTCCATTGAATTGCAGCTGAGAACCATTCACAAACAGATTAATCTCCATTGAATTGCAGAGCCGAAACCATTGAAAATTCCAAAGAGAAGTAGTTAGAGTCGAGAACCATTCCGTCACCGAGATTAATCTCGATTAAACATGCGGTTATTCCCCATTGAATCTTGAATCGCTCTCAATCAATCGAAATCGGTGATGAATTTCAGAGTCGATTTGGATTCAAATCTCCATTGAAGAAGAAGTTTCCGATAATTGTTCTTCAATTCAAGAAATCGTAGTTGTTTGTATATTCGAATCATTGAAGATCTACTTGGCTTTTCTATTGCATCTTCAATTATTTGAGTCAAGATTTACTTGTAAGCTTCTTCCATTGTTTGAGTTTGTAG